>JAQJVL010000341.1:343722-461800 GCA_035578905.1 Stictocephala bisonia | reverse complement strand
GGGGAGTATAAACTTTTAGATTTTCAGAACTTATCCATTAAATAATGTAACGTAATTGCCAAATTCAAGAATTTCAATTTGCGTTTTCAAGAAAAGCAACTGAATGAAATAATTTTTATTTATTGTAAGTTAAAACTTTAAATGATGAAAGAGAGTTTGAAAGCAAAGATTCGTTCAGTCATTAGGATTTAGTTTTAAAATATTGAATTATATCATTATTATTATTTTGATAGTGATAGTAAATCACCAACAACTGTCCTTTACAACACAATCAGGCCTATTAAGTAAATATTTGTCATATTCTAAAACCTCTTAGAAAGGAAAGTCAATTTGCAGCCCAGCCCACATTTATATAAAAAAGACAGAGCGGCCTATTCATTGCCTGCATATGACTATGGACTGTAATTTAAGATCAGCTGGAAGAACTCGCTCATAAAATTAAACATCTAAATAAGCTGTTTATTAAGAAGCTGTTTTCATGCTTTCAGAGTATTTGTATAAGTATACTCAGAGAGTCTATATAATTTACGTCATGTACTTTATGTGCTAGGCATATTAATAATAAGAAACATTCTTCATATTAAAAATTAAAGATATTTGGTAACCATTTAGCGAACGCCATGTTGGTATCAGAGGACCAAGCATAGAACCCATATAAAGTATTTAGAATCTAAGTAGTAACAATTCCTGTACTGATAACTAATATTGTATTATTAAATTTATTTTAATATTTTATTTCAGGATTTCGGTGATGGCGGAGCTTTTCCAGAAATTTCTGTTGCTCAGTACCCACTTAATATGGGGAAGGAGAGCAAAGAATCATCTTCCAATGCTATTGCTGTTCAGCTTGATGCTCAAGGAAAAGTGAAGTATGATGTTATTGCTCGACAAGGTCACTCAAAAGATAAGGTATTAGTTGACTATTGTGTTGTTTATATTTTGTGGTTTGTTTCTCTAATGATTTTGGCCAGAAAAGAAATCAGTATAATAACATTGTAAACATAATTATTTATATTGAAACTGCTTTACTTTTTGACAAAAACATCTCTCAATGTTATTCTTATTACCTGAATTATGCAAATGTGACTTCCCTTTAAATTGAAAATATTGAAAAATGAATATAGTGATGGGTCGGTTCCATTTTTTTTTAGTTCCGGTTCGGCTCTACTGAAATCAGTTTTCTGTTCTGAGTACTTTTTGAGAAAGTCTCAGAACATTTTTCTAATACCTTTACACCAGTGAATCAACAAATTAAGTGGAATCAGTCAGTAAAAACAGTGCATAGTATTTTGGCGATTTCTCCAATATGAAGTATTATACACCCTAAAAATCTATAAAATGACATACAATGTTTTCAATAACTAGAGAATTGGTAACATTTTATTTATTTTTAGGGTATGATTGTTTACACTTTTTGCATAAAAAAGTACAGTGAAAATCCGATTGTCCATCACCCTATTTTCCGCCAGGTTCTGTTATCCATCTGGGTTCGTCACACCACGATATGACAGTTGCCATATGACTTATCCGTCTAGAAGACGAAAATTTTGCCCTCCAGCTGTCTAGCCCTTATAAGCCTAGTTCCAGCAGCCTGTCATCCGTAAGGCCTCGTATGCTGTCTACGAGATAACAGGTCGTTGGAACAGCTCACCTGACGTACGGACAATCGCTACGCAGCTGCCTGAACAGATCCCGTACGACATGGGGAAAGAGGCAGCACTACAAAGGCCTGTGGTGGGGGATGAAGTTTTAAGCCGCTAAATAAAGTCCTAACTCTGCCTTTAAATAAAGTCATTCATTCGTGTTCATGCTCATCAATTCGTATTCGGAAACATTCAGTCACTTTCGGTCTAACCATGTTCTTCTTCCAGATAAGCTAAACGGACTATTCAACTCTATAGATCATTTTCTCTCTCCCTACAACAAATAACAATGGCTTCTTATGGTGAGGATGACTCCACAGCTAGTGATCAAAGTCTTACTGCACCCAGCTATGCATCTTTTCGATCTACTAACCCTCCCACCCACCCATACATGTACAGTAGTTTGACCCTCCCACTCACCCATACATGCACAGGCATTCACGTACATGCCTACACAGGTCACGGGCCGTTGGAACAGTCCTCTCTGATGATACACAGGCGACACGCTATCCGTATATCGACATCGCCGGGGCCGCCTGATGTCTGCGAAAACACTGGCCGTGGGAACTGGGCTTTAATATATTACACTGTACTGCATTTTAATTTTAAGAATGTTGATAATTAATTTTGTGCTCATTACATAATGTACAAGCTTATGTTTTACAATTAAACTAGGCCTACTGTAATAAAAGCGCAATTGTGACCCGCAGTATATACATTCTGTAACATATTTTTTTAACCTTTTCATTCTCATTTCGTTAATCAATATGTACTATACAGCATTAAAATTTAACGTGCGTAAGCACTAATAATAAGTTTCCAGCGATATAAGTGCAAGTTGGTGAATTCTCTATAATCCGTCTATTTTCCAATCCGTCACGGCCGCGGTACCGATTCCTGACGGATAATAGGGTTTCTACTGTATTCACTTTAAATGTAATAAAGTATACAATTTAGTTAAATGGAACATAATGCTCAAATTAGCATGCAATTGAAATTTACCTTGAGGAAATTACAAAACCTATAAGCGTAGAGAAAATTGAAAAATATCCTGCCATTTTGAATAAAATATATTCAAAAAAAATCACAACAATTGATTGAAATTACCACAACTAAATTTAAGAAGAAGAAAAAACATTAAAAATAAATAGTAATATAATTAATTAAAAAAATTATTTTGATTAATTATTGAAAAAAAAAAACTATTTTATTAACTATTGGTTCTTTTCTCAGTTGGTGATAATACTGAATTAAGAAAATATAAATGCTTTTCACATTCATAAAAACTATACAGCCAATAATACCATAAATGTTTTTAGAAAAAAAAAAACAGTATACATTTTTTTTTTAAATTGAAGAAATAATTAAATTTTTTTAGGTCAGTAAATGTTAAGCCAACACAATTTAATACATTAATCCTTTAAACATTAATCCAATTTAAGACTTTGTAAAGTAAAAAATAAGAAATAACCTGTATGATCTTTTATTATTTATAATACAGTAAACCTTCGATAATTCGACACTCGGTAGTTCGACACTCCGTGTTGTTCGACACGGGCAGAGGCGACCCGACAAAACATCAGCGATCGGTATTTGTTATGACACGTCCGCCGGTCAGTGACCGAGACCAGTTCTTTTGTTTACGCGGGACTCCCCCAATACCCAAACTATTTTCGCGCGTCCTTACCTCCCCCCCCCAACCCCTCCACCACCCTCTAGCTAAGTGGGTCACGTAGACAATCAGTTCGCTTGAGTCGCAGCCGGTGATTAGACACGCAATTATTTCGTGAACCTGTTTAGTTAGTTCGTTTTAAAGTCATAGTTTTTAGTTCCATTCTACTGTGTTGTTTTTGTGTTTTTGATGATGTCGAACAAAAAACGGAAAAGGTGTTTTGTTTCTATGGACATGAAGTTAGACGCACTAAAAAGGATTGATAACGGAGAAAGTGTGAACAAAGTAGCGAGTGAATTAAATGTTGGTCGGTCGACGGTGATTGGATGGAAAAAGACAAGGACTGAAATCGAGTCGTGGTGTTCGAAAAGACTTTGTACGGAATCGATTGCGGAAAGGAAAAGTATGAAAATATCGGAGTACGAAAAGGTCGGTGAAGCGCTGTTTCAGTGGTTTAGGATTCAACGGGATAAAGGAACGCCGATCACAGGACCAATTCTTCAGGAAAAAGCACTGCAGTTTTACACCAAATTTAAAGGAGAAGGAGAGCCTGATTTTACTGCAAGCAGTGGCTGGTTAGACAGGTGGAAACACAGGTATGGTGTCAAACAACTTAGCATTTGTGGAGAGAAGCTGTCGGCAAACCCAAATAGCGAAAGTGAATTTAAAGTTAAATTTCAAGCTTTTATTGAAGAAGAAGGTCTGAGTGGGGAGCAAATATATAATTGTGATGAAACGGGATTAAATTTTCGAATGCTGCCAACTAAAAGCCTTGCACTCAAAAAAGAAAAAGCTGCTTCTGGTTACAAAAAAAGTAAAGAAAGAGTAACCGTTTTAGCATGCAGCAACGCAACTGGAACCCACAAACTAAAGCTAGCTCTTATAGGAAAATCAAAAAAGCCTAGAGCTTTCAAAAACGTAAAAATGAATGGTGACAGCTTTGATCTCCCTGTTTGGTACAGGAATCAATCCAATGCATGGATGTCTGAGCATATTTTTAAGGAATGGTTCCATAAGCAATTCGTGCCAGATGTCGAGAAACATTTGAAATCCAAGAATCTCCCAAGAAAGGCAGTGCTAATTCTCGACAACGCAACGACCCACCCAAGTGTAGAAGTAATTAAGGATAAAGGAATTAAAGCGATGTTTCTGCCACCAAACGTGACCTCTCTGTGCCAACCAATGGACCAAGGCGTTTTAGTGACTCTTAAGAAGCTGTACAGAAAGAAACTTCTCTCATGCCTTATTCAAGGCTTAGACGAGGGACTCGACTTACTTGTAAAATTAAAACAGATTGATATGTTAGATGTAATCGGATGGATATCTCAGTCATGGGAAGAACTCAATCCCTTGACTCTAGTGCGTTTTTGGAGAAAACTCTTTGACCATGAAGGAAATGAGTTCACTAAAAAGGAAGATCCCAGTGACAACGACCTTGTAACTTTGATGGAGAAGATTCCAGGCTGTGAAGGAGCTTTGAGCGGCGACGTTGAGGACTGGATGAATGAAGATGAAGAAGTGGGACCTACATCTGACGAAGAAATTGTTGCTGCTCTCAATGAAAAGGATGTGAGTGATGGAGAGTCGGAGGACGAGGTGGACAACAACCAACAACCTAAACTAACACATAGTGAAGGTGTTAAGTTCATCGAGGGAGCCCTTCAGTACCTACAGGACCACGGAGCGTCTGCCGTGGACATTCTTTGCCTTAGAAGACTACGTGACGAAGCTGCGCGGCAGAGAAATCAGAGTGAGAAACAATCAAAGATTACAAAATATTTTGTCCAGTGAACGATGTAAGTTGACTAATTACCGTGCAATTGTTGAGCTTTTTAGTATTTAATAGATTTGGGTGATTTCTATATACAACTTGTGTTTTTACTTTCCTACTCATATTAAACTCAATTTACTCCCTATAGTTCGACATTTCGATAGTTCGACACCCCTTAAGTCCACAAAGTGTCGAACTATCGAGGTTCTACTGTATCTTATATAAATAGGTCTATTTATAATACATTATTGTTAATTAGACTAGCAATTTCTACAGTAATTTTTGTTATATAACTGTCTGAAATCTTAAAAATTTAATATTTAATTTAATTTCTAAAATTGTTAACAAAAACTGACTTTGTTAACAAATTGTTAATGTCTTTGAAATTAAAGTTTTACATTTTTAAATCATACTTTAAAAATTCAATAACTATCTTATAGGAAATTCACGATAGCAAAACATTAAAAAAATTGGTGCATATAATAAGGAAGGCCAAATAATATCGTGAAATGATGACTCCAGGTGGTTTTTATCAGACTGGATATGATAAGGAAGTGTCACTGATTAGAAAGTATGGGCCGATTAGCGGTAAACAAAAACTGAACAAAATATACTCACTCTATAAGTAAGTGAAAGCAGATCTATTCATACTATTTTCGATAAGCAATTACGTTTATTAGATGTTTAAGAATTTACCGTTTTGAGTGCATGTTTTATTATTACTGAAATAAGTTCATTAAAAATTATGAAACCTATCTAAATCATTAATAAAATACAAAACTAATTACAATTGATAATATTATTGATATTAATATTAAAGATAGTATTATCATTATCTTTTCTTTTCAACGGTGCCGATAGCAAAATATTGAAAACAGAAATAAATATAGCTATTGTTATTTGAAATGTGTCCTGCAATCTTGAAGATAGTTTATTCTGTTGCGTGGTATCATATAATGGATTGATTTTATCAAGTAAGCCTAATTTAAAATAAAGTAAACGTTTCAGGAAATGTTGGTTTTATTAACCATTTAAATAGTTTTTTCCCGATTACTTTTGATCAGGACAATTTAAATATTTAATTCTGTATGATCAATTAATCAAGTATTGACAGCATTAACATGAAAATGTAACTGATTTTCCTAATTATCTATAGGCCTACAGATAGATGAGTAAACAGGTAAAATTACAGTATTAGAGTTTATGAAAGATAAACAAGCTTAGGCCCACTATGTTGATTTAAAACAAGATAACTAAATGACTATCTCAACTTTAGCCCTAAACATAAACTAATCAAGTGAAATGATCAACACAGGACAGGTCAATCCCACAACAATGGTATACCCCTTTAGTCCGCCTTTTTTTTTATTTATAGGGCAGTAAAATGTGACTAAAGGGGAGGGGGTACGTCTTCAAAACAGTGACCTTGCTTGCCGGTGACAATTGGGGGATGAGGAAAACAATCGGTCTTTGACCTAAGTTTTAGATACTTTCTCCCCAGTCCACATTCCACGGAAAATATGGCACCTTTTATCACATTTGAAAAACTGAGTTATTTTAACCGTTAGCCAACTTTTCAACTACTTAAAGTTAGAAGTTAAACATTACCAAAACTAACGAATAAGTTAAAAAGTTAATAGAAAAAGTAACGATTAAATTTAATTGTTTATCCCAAGTATGAATACCACAACAACAAATAGGGGAAACTGTTTTGACTACTCACCTCACTCGCGATTGTTAAAATTTGCTAATTGGTTTAAGAGTGGTGACACTGATCCCAAATGAGGACCTTCGTCATATGACGTTAGTTCCCAAATGAGGATATTCGTCATGTGACGTTTTCAACAGTACATTCCAATTTTGCAAATTAAACACGGCAAATTTATTTAATTGCAACTGGCTTTGTTAGTAATACAAATTGTACATAAATGCGCTTTCTATAAGTAACAATTTGAAATTAGTAAGCAGCCATAATGTGACACACTCAATTGGCGAAGAATGGAACCGGTTACATCAAGTGCGATGTATGTTCTGCCATGTTTATTTAGTATTTGGCATCCTATTGACCTCTTACTCAAGTCGTGTACTGTGTAATTACTACTATCTTTTGGTTATAGTGTTGTTATAGTTTTATTTATTAGTTGTTTAGCTGAACAATATTGTGTTATTTAAGTTCTTTGTTCAACGTGTGAAATATCCTTATGTATATTTCCATGCTTTGAAAAAATTCTAGGGATGTAAAAAAAATTTTCAACTTGTTAAATTTACATTGAAACGTGTGTTTTTATAAATAACTAAACAGTGTTTAACACAAAATGAAATGTTTATTTTCGTACTCCTTTAGGGTTATTTCTGTTGAAATAGCTCACATCTCTTTGCAACAACATTAAAACGCCATATGATGTGCACACTCCCCAACAGGTTAAAAAATAAAGAAGGAGTTGCGTTTAGTAAAGAACGGTTTAACATATTTCATAGCCTACAAGGACTCGCATTACTCATTGGAGGCTGTAAAAAGAAGCTGAACCAAAATCCTAACACCTAGAAAAAATCGAAAGACTCAGGAACTGCGGAGCAACACATCTGGATGATTTTTAAAAAAATCATCAATAATATACTCATATATTTTGGGTTTTGTGAATGGAAAGAGGTGCCTACTCTCAGAAAGCTTCTTGTATCTCTGAAAGAAGCAGATCTATTCCATGGTCGCTGTCTGTAATTGTATAATCTGTTAAGTTTTGTATATGAAAAGTTTAATAGTAGAACATGTTTATCAGGACAATTTGTCAATAGTTTTAGCATACAAAGATCTTAATGTCTTAAAAAAATGTATTGTGTATGTATAAAAATGCAATATTTGTTGACGAAACTTGGCTTGATGAATATTTGACAAGAAGCAAAGGGTGGACCGATGACTTGGTAAGAAGAACATTAAATATACCATCAATGAAAGAAAAAGGTTAATTATTTGCTACATACGACTTCGTTTTTTTACAGTATTGATTTCAGCTGTTCCTGTAGGAAGTGTAATTCTAATCATTAATCATCAGTCATTGGGCTCAGTGACAAAGATATATCTCAAAGATCCACGAAAGTTGAACTAGCTACATAAGAAAGCTCCAAAACATAATCATTTTGGAATGTATCATTTGGAAAAATAAAAGTGTTTGAAACTATTTTGACAAAATAGAAATTTGTTGATTGGAGCATTAAACAAAATTAAAACTTCATGTTTGTCTTTATTATAGAATAGATAATTTCTTCAATATGTGAACATTTATATAATTAGTTTTTATGTTTCAGATAATATATTCAAAACTAAGTGATCTGCTGCCAGCAGAAGTAAGAACAGAAGATGACCCATCATTACAGAGACCAGATGTCGATGAAATCGAAGAAACAACTGAAAAAACCAGACAAGCTCTGGAAAAACTCACAAGTAGTAAAATTGCTGCTGCCATGCCCGTTAGATGTGCAGATAAAATTGTGAGGATTTTTATTTTTTAACCACATTAATAATTAACTTTTAAACCAAAAACGATAATAATTGAGTTACTCCTAAACTTTTCCTCGTTTATTTTTATATTGATCATATCAATACTTTCATATATTAAGATTCTTTTTTAGTTTTTTAAATCTTTTTATGTAGTATAAGAAATACCCTCATTATATGAATAATCTATAATAGAAAAATTTGAAGAAAATAATTGTTTGGATATTAAAACATACAGTTCAACCTCGATTATCCAGCCTTGCTTTATCGGGCAGTCATCCGGTTCGGCAAGTGGGTAACAATAAAAATTATTTACAAGATAAAATTACAATTAATCATAAGCACCTTTGAGTATTGGAACGTAAATGTCGTACACGAGTGTTTCGTTTTTGCATTTTATAAATTGCAGGCGCTGTATTGACTAGTCACCCTCTAAACAAATGACTGCGTAATAATTTAATGATGCGCCTGAAGATCTGAGCTGGCAATCCTATTTAATTTTGTTCAGTTTGGTTGGATGGAAGAGTCCATTTTGCGAGGGGGGGAAGTGGAACAGTTCATTTTACGTACACACCCTCAGCAATCAGCATTGTTTTAAAAAATATCTTTCGTATTGTATTGCAAAACAGTGTCAAAGTTGGCGATCATGATAAACTCGTTTGTTTCAATACAGTCCACTTACGCTTGCTGTCTATTATCAGTTACTAAACGTGTTTCTTCAATAAAACCAAGTTATTTATGACTTATGTTTTATCCGGCTTGACCTTCGCCACATTAGGCCGGATAACCGAGGTTGTACTGTACTCTTTGGTTCAACCTCGGTAGCCTAGTCTATGATTTTGGGATTTCTATTATTAAAATTTGTCTTGTTTAATTATCTTTACAGTTTTATACAGTTAACACTAAACATAGCAAAAATTTTTGTTGTCTGTAGTTATTTATAGTTTATTTTCAGCTATTTTACGAAGGGTTTCAATCACTGAACATACCATTAACATTTTTAGAAAACAATAGACAATTGTGGTCACATATATGTGTTGTTAACCTAATTTTTAGGATTATATTTTATATTTATGTTTATCTTTTATTTATAGCCAATTTAGAACATTTAACTGACCTTGGAAATCAGGTGTTTGGATTTCTGGATTTGTCCCTCAATGTTTAAAATTTCTATAAACTTGAATATAAAATGTTTCAGGCTCCTGCTCAGTATATTCGGTACACACCTTCACAGCAGGGGTCGGCTTTCAACTCCGGTGCTAAGCAAAGGGTCATTCGAATGATAGAAGCTCAAAAAGACCCTATTGAACCTCCAAAGTTCAAGTAAGTACTAAGAACAATTTTCTTATAAATTTAAAATGTGTAACATAGAAAAGTGCTGACTTAATTACTACTTTCATAGTAAGAATACGTTTCTAATAAGTTTATTATATGTCTTATTTATTGCCACGTAGCTTTAAGTTTATTGCAAGTCTTGCAAGGAAGGTCTTATGCATCATACATTTTAATAACTTTATGAAATTCTTCAGAAAACGCTTTCCAGTATGAAAGATCTGCATTTTATAGAAAAAAGATTGCACTCCAATATAGAAGTGTCGCACAATTTTTCAATTTCTGTAACTGATTTACTTTATCTATTTCTCTTGGTTAGCTCACTTCAAGATGGGGTTTTCTAAGGATTATTTGATCTGTAAAAATTTGTTAACTAGGGAATTAAATAAAAAGTCGAACATGATTTAATCACTGTAGGCCTATTGTACAACTACAGTAGCCTATTTAATACCGTAAAATAATTTTAAAATGCAATGTATTAGGATAGTTCTTTAATATTTTCACAGTAAATTCATTGTTTTTTCAGTAAAATGTGAACAAGAGTTATTGTTTATACACTGTAGAGTAATACTTATTAAATTTAAATAGTTAGTCCTAATTAGAGTTTTTATTATCATTCCCTACTCTCTGACATTATTACTTAACAAATGTCATGACATTTAATCAGTTAAGTGAGCATCTACTGTAAACTTATTTACCAATTACAACGCCTCATTAACCTGCAAGATTCTTGAAAACCACGTTTGAGACTCATCAATTTAAATTTTCTTTGCTCAATATATTATCTTAACTCTGAAAATTATGAATTTCTCTTACCATTTAGAAATCTATGAACTGTTATATACAAAACTACAAAACTGGTAGTCCTGAAAAACCCCTATCACAGTCAAAATTTTGATCAAAGTAATCCAAAAACGTTGTCAGTTTTCTTCTGCTTTATTAGTAATTTCCAACAAGAAGAATGTATAACACATCAATAGCAAACCAGTATAACAATATCCTGTTGTCCTCTGAACTTAGAACTTAAAAAGGACCTCCGAACTTAAAATAGATTCTTAAACTATCCGTCAACTTTCAGCATAAAACATTTATACATACAAGTTGTTCTAAATCTATCTGAACTTCTATGCTTCTATGCTAAATCAAAAAGTCATCTCCGATTACAAAGCTAAATCCGACGCACCTAACTTTCAACCAACCATGATAACTCTGTGAACTACAAGTCACCTCTTCTAAGTTGAATGTAGAGGGAAATCTGCGACTGTAATCCATTGTTAGGCTATCTTGAATCAACAATCGTATCATGTTGATCCCTTTATCAATTTCTAGTAACAAGGTTTTCCAAGGCCGTTAAAAAATTATTCAGCAAAATCAATTCCTTTAAAGAGGGTTCATTCCACCTTCACAACGTGTGATTGAAGATGAACATATTTCGTCCCTTAAATTTATCCTAGAAATAAACCCAGTTGACACTGGACAAAAAGTTTGTTTTATTTAACTGAGAAAATAATAGGCAGGGGAAGTTTCAAGATCTTGGTGTGGAAACTTTTGTATAAAAGATTTTTGCGTTCATAATCCGTTGAACTCTTCTTCAAAGCATCCTTTTGACAGCACACTAAAACACCAGTTATTAGAACCTCAGTTATTTGAAACCCATGTGTTAGGAAACGATTTATAGGAAACTTAGAGACTAAATAAAATCAGGCTTTTAGTAATTAGTTTGTTAATTTTTATTTTCATATTTTTGGACATAATTTTAGAAAAAGAAAAGATGTTATTTCAAGGAATGTAAATAATAAGAAAGAATGTTAACAAACAAAATAAATGTAAAAATGTGTTTGTTGTTTATTAGATGGTTGAACTTTCTTATTTTTCTCTGTTCATTTTAATCCCTATAATGCAAATACAGTATTATTTAGAGGGTTTTTTGTTTTGCATTTCCATGCAAATAAAAACTAAATGTTAGTTTCATGTTACTATTTCATCTCTAATTTATCAGCATGCATTTTTCAGGATAAACAAAAAAATTCCCAGAGGTCCACCATCTCCACCTGCCCCAGTGATGCATTCACCGACAAGAAAGGTGAGCATCAAACTATCAGATAATAGTTGTAGTTGAAATACTCTTTTTACTAGCAAAACTAACAGTTAGTCATCAATTTAATGAAATTTTATATTTTAGTAGGAGAATTTAATTTAGTTATTCTATTATTTAATACGTTACTCTGTGTAATGTAGAAAATATGTTACTGCTAACATTGTTTGAAGCTTTTTATCACTTAATAATGACTGCATGTTTGAGTGAAGATCTTAACAGAAATATAAAGAAGACAGTTAATGAAACATTTTCAGTGCCAACCTCTATCTCTACTGTAACTTATAGATGACTTAAAAAAACTATTTCCTTAAAGATGATTGTAACTATTTAAATATTCTATTCTTACTAAAAATCTACACAAGCTTATAATTTTTCTATTCCAAATCAGAAATCTTAAAATTTGAATCCATCCCTCTAAACAAGATTATGTTCCCGGGGAACTAAATTAGATGGTTCACATTCTATATACGGGCAGTTCAACTGTCACGTTTGTTTATCCTGGTTTTGAGCAGTTATTTTATAATTATATACAAGCAGTAAAAATGCAGGTTGTTTTCTAGCTTTTATAAAGCCTTAAGTATCTATAAGGGCAGTTTGGACGCTGCCAGATAGGCGGTTTCAGCATGGTAAGGGAAGTTGATTGTTCAACATGGATCTTGTGATAAGGTTGGATGTACTATTCCTTTACTATATTTGAGTGTCATTAACAAGAACACAACAAAAAAAAAGAAGGTGGAAAAGTCATCCTATATTAGAAAATACGTTATATATTAATCCCAATTCTTTTATATTGCTTCGCAAATCTCAAACTAACACTTTAATTTGTTTGTTATATTCCTTACTTGTAAAGTAATACAATGCGTAATATTGACCAACATCTATATAAACCATTCTGATTGTTCAAAGAGTTTTTTAATTAGCATAATACGTAAATAATTGTACATACACAGTACAAGTAAACATCACACAACACAAATTTATTACAATATAAGCACAAAATGCACAAATATATTACAATACAAGTACAAAATGCACAAATATTATGGTTAATATGGATCTTGTGATAAAGTTGGATGTACGATTCCTTTACTATATTTGAGTACTATAGTGAATATCCCCCACCATACTTCTTCCATGTGTATTGTGTACAGTCTCTTAAAATTTAGCCTTAGTTATGATTTAGGTTGGCTGCTATGTTTATATAGGTTGCTGGATGGTGCTTGTGTGAATATTTTTCATTATTCATTTCTAAGACGCCGATCGTAGAGATATGGCGAATGTAAGGGGTGAATGAGAGTGATGATTGTAGATGAACGAGTGTAGTCATTGTCACTGTCTGAGTTCGACTTAGCTCAGAAAGGACTATTTATTAATAGCCCAATAGCTAGGACTATTGGACCTACACATTTGCGTGGAATCTGAACCATGTAGTGTTGGTCTGATTTTCAGCTAACTGACAAGTCTGACACTCATTTCTCTTCCCTACACAAAATCTGAACCTTGACTACCATCCAACATGGACAACCCAGACTTCTGTAGTAGTGTCCACGTCGATGGCAACCATTGAGTGGACGCTGTGTCAGTATTAAGAGGACCGAGCATGGAATCTATTGCCTACAATCTCCCAAACATTTTATCCCCAAGTAGCTGGTTTACAGCACTGCGCCACCAGTGCTGACATGTCAACTTAGTTTACGAAGTTGTAAAGATAAAACGCTGGAATGAAGATTGATATAGTAATAACATTAATAATTAAATTAAAAGTGCTTTTTCTATAATATTGTGACTTTTCAATAACTTATGAAAACATATTTTTAGAAGGAAAAAAAAAAACAGCTGATTTTGTTCTATGCTAGAACACGGGAAATAGGAAATATGGTAGGTATCACGACGATATTGCACAGTAGACTGTGATGTTACATAGGCGAAATCAGCTGGTTTGTGTATTCTATTAAATAATGGTAACTAAATCTACCAATCATTTGTAAGTATTTTGTAGGTACCATGTCTGAGCTGTTTATTTTTTAACATGAATGTACTGTACAACTGTCATTGGAAAGGGAAATCCATTGATGCGCATGCTCTAAACACACACCCAGAACTATAGACTGGTCAATAACATTATATCTCGTTCCAATAGCTCTCAAATCCAAAAAATTGATTTATATCTCCTTTGTATTTTTGAATTCTATACCTGTACTTTCCAATACACATTATTTTGATGTGTCTCATATTATTTGTGTTTGTTAATAGGTCACAGTAAAAGAACAAAAGGAATGGAAAATACCACCATGCATTTCAAACTGGAAGAATGCCAAAGTAAGTAATACTACTATTTTAGTAGACAAATTAATATTTATGGGTCATGTAATTTGTTAAAATTGCATTTTATTAATTTACTTTAAATAATTCTTCATCAGAAAATACAATTTAGGGTAAATTAGACAGTTTGTAACTGTATCAGTCCTTAGTTATACATTCTCAATGAGAGGTGCTAGTCGGTTGATTAGATTAGGACTTTGTGCATTGATATATTCAAGTTATTATTGTCAACTAATCGCATATGACATTTCACTTACTAAATATTATAATAGAGGAGTAACCCTTGCGAAAATGAGGTTGGAGCGGCAAACCTAAAATAAAGTTATTAAAAAAACTTTATACTCTATCCTAATAACAGTCTGTGAGACTTCTTGCAGAATGGAGTAGAGCTAGCCAAAATGCTAATAGAAGGTGGAAAAATCATCCTATAACTATAAAATACGTTATATATTGATCCCACTTCTTATACACTGTCATTTCAAACTAACACTGTCCTTTAATTTGTTTGTTATATTTCTTACCTGTAACGTAATACAATGCGTAATACTGACCAGCCTCTATATAAACCTTTCTGCATCAAACATTATATCCACTCAAACTCTTGAAAATTTTCAAAATTTTAGCTCGGTCTTGGTAAAATAGAAAAATCAGCTTTTGCGCTTCTTGAAGTAATAATAAAGAACATAGGCTGATTAATGTTGAAAATAAAACTGCAGAAAGGCTTTGGCATGGCCAATAGTTTTTTAGACGAAAACCCTCCCTAAGCTGTATGCTATTTATTACCTTTGCTTGATTTATATAGTTTGGGGACACAGACATTCTTTTAGCATATTATAACGAACAATGTAGTACTTTATATAAAAGGTTATGCGAGTTATCTGAAATTTTTAAAATTAAAATTGGTAGATATACTCTTATTAATACTTGCAGCACAATAGTTAAAAACAGTACAGACGAGTGTGTAAGCATCAGGAATGTGCTTTTGTATTATCAGAGTGGTTGGTAAACCCCAGGGCTAGTGCAATGACCTTTGATTAGCGCCAACATTATGTACTGATAAAAAGCCAGCCCTGGAGACATAGATAAGGAACTGTTATCAATCCAGTCAAGCATTACATTCATTGTACAACTAATGTAACAAGGCAATATGACTAAATGCTGATGGTAAAATAGTCCGTCATACCTTTAAAATTACATGCTGATACCCGCCAACTCATAGTAGAAGTAAAATTATGTGAATTAACTTGTCATGCATTCGGGAAGGGTTAACAATAACATTATAATTTTAAAAAAATTTAAAGAAAGAAAGAAAATCAATTTATTACCCTTTTAAGTTTACATAGGTTCAAGTTAACAATTTAATATATCGGAAAAGAAAGTTTTACATAGGCTTTTTTGCCTGTGCGTAAAACTAGTCAAATGAACATTACATTACAATTGAATCAGACAAATAAGCTTAAAAAGGGTACTTACATATAATTTATTTTTAGGAAAAAAATAACAAAAATGTACATCCTATAAAAAAAAAAAAAAAAATTCATTAGATACTGACTATTACATAGAAAAACTCATTAAAAAAGAAGACATATTCCTATAACAGTAGAAAATAAAAATAGATTAATAAAATAAAGAAAATAAGTGATTGCCATGAGTTTTTAATTTTAAAATATATATTGGTTACTTTGAGGGTTTGATGCTATTGGATGGAGTCAAGTAATTTAGTATTAGTTACGGAAGTAAAGCATACAGGGTGTCCCGTAAATAACCAGCCAAACTTCTGGAGGTCATTCCTTGGGTTAAAAAAAACAAAAAATGTCATGTGTACAAATCGTCTATCTCGCTCCATTATCCGGCTATCTGTCTGTATGTGTTTTTTACTAAAAACTTAATATCTCAAAGGTTATTTAAGATAAAACCATGAAAATTGGTATGAATGTTGATCTTTACAGTATCCATGTACTATTTAAATTTCATTTTTTTACATCAATCTTTTTCAAAATGGCGGCCATTTTAAATTTTTAAAGCCAAATATCCTAATAACCTTAAATTTTACTAAAAAATTGTAAGTTACAAAAAAGTTTAAGAATTTATTTCTATAAATAATTATATAAAAAGTTTTAAGATTAACTGAGAAATTACATTTTTTATCAAATAAAACATGCTTGATATTAATAAAATTGAAAACTTTAGTTTTAAATTTTGATAAAAATTGTAATTTCTCAGTTAATAGTCGTTCAATCTTAAAACTTTTTATATAATTATTTATAGAAATAAATTCTTAAACTTTTTTGTAAATTACAAGTTTTTAGTAAAATTTAAGGTTATTAAGATATTTGGCTTTAAACATTTAAAATGGCCGCCATTTTGAAAAAGATTGTTGTAAAAAAATGAAATTTAAATAGTACATGGATACTTTAAAGATCAACATTCATACCAATTTTCATGGTTTTATCTTAAATAACCTTTGAGATATTAAGTTTTTAGTAAAAAACACATACAGACAGATTGCCAGATAATGGAGCGAGATAGACGATTTGTACACATGAAATTTTTTGTTTGTTTTAACCCAAGGAATGACCTCCAGAAGTTTGGCTGGTTACTTACGGGACACTCTGTATAAGTAATGAAATCAAAGTAAAGTAATAAGTCAAGTAGTCGTGTTGTCAGGTGTAGATTGACTTGAGGAGGTCCTCCGCGTAATCACTTAACCTTATAATATACTTTTTAAAAGATTTGTGTCGATGGATCACAAATACCAATAATATAAACAAACCTGTTGTTTTAATAATCCATATGGTCTGAACAGATGTTCTAAATGAATTACCCAGATTTTGTCCAAATTCATCTACTACTGCTTTCCTTTTTTAACTGATACGTATCTATTACTTTGATTGATTTAGTGCAAATCTAAGGTCAACATCATGAGGAAAATAGCATTACAACTTGTTCAATGTGCTCCTAGATTTACCTTATTATTATAATTTTTACTGTTTCAACACAAGGATGTTCTGTTTTAGGGTTATACTATACCATTAGACAAGAGGTTAGCAGCTGATGGTAGAGGGCTGCAACAAGTACATATCAACGAAAACTTTGCCAAACTGGCTGAAGCCTTGTACATCGCTGACAGAAAGGTAAGCATAAATTGTATCGTAATCAAAGAATTGTTTACTGTGATTGGATATTAATTTTCTAAAGGAATGCATCATTCCCCATGATTTGACAGGGGTTTGAATTCTGTTGACTTTACCATTAAAACGAAGACTTATTTTTACCATTCATTCTATAAAACCAGTTAAGTTATTACATTTTTGTTTTAGGCACGTGAAGCAGTAGAGACTCGAGCTCAGCTGGAAAAAAAACTGGCTCAGAAAGAGAAGGAGAAGAAAGAAGAACATTTACGTTTGTTGGCTCAGAAGGCGAGAGAAGAGCGAGCTGGTATCAGAACTACTGCTGCTGTTGGTGAGAACATATTTGCAAAATGTTGATGTGTATTTCTATTCTAATCATTAATGATGACAAGTGATTTATTAGCAATATATTTGTTTTGATTAGAATCTTTTAGGTAAATTGAATTATATGTTCAAAAATGTAGGTTCTCAACTACTTAAGTCATTGACTCTAAAACAAAATTACTCTAGATTCTTAGGCCAGTTTCACATATTAGGTAGGGTATGTTTAAATATTTATGTTTGCAGTTACAATTTCTGATTGTAACAGCTTACATATCAAACTAATAATAGTTTGATCAGCAAAAATAATGTTGGATATTTTTTTACAGTTGCATGCAAAGTACACCATTAGTACATATCCACTTAAGGCCACAAGACAATTGTATACTGTTATAGATTTCTTAAGGGAGTTAGCGTGCAGACAGGTTTCTTTTGATGTTAAATTTATATATATATATGTCTGTGGAAAATATGTAAAAATGTATTCAGAATAATTGTGAAAAGCTACTGTATATTCACTAGATCTTTTTGAATTTTTCATCGCAATTTATTTGTAGGGTACTAGGCCTGGGAGTTTAGTAATTAACTCTTCTCCTTAAATTTGTTCCAGCCTCTTAAAAAATATCCTTGGGGGCAAATACTTCCTTGGACAACATTCCAATGTTAATGATTTTTTAGGTTTTGTTTAAAGGGTAGGCCTACTCAGGATAGTAGATTGCAAGCCTCACGCTTCTAAAACCCATTTGAATTTCACTTTAAACAATTTCAAAATATTCAGGCCTTTTTCACACTTTACTTCTAAATCATGAATGTTTTGAAGAAAGCAGTTATTTACCAAATTTAAAAGTGCTAAATTTACTCAGTTCTCACTGTAAACTGGTTATTTTGTGATGTTATTAGTTGTTTATTCCCTAAAATTTAATAACGTATTTTCATCATAGTGTTTATAATGATTTGCAGAAAAAGATGACGAAGCTCGGGAGAGGGACCAGATGAGGTATGAGAGGCATAAGGACCGGGCAAGAGAGAGGAATCTGGCCAGAGCTGCTCCTGATAAGAGGTAGTTCTTGTTATTATGGAAAATGTATCTAGTGTGTAATCACTTTTTTACTTGATTCACTTTCATGCATTATTTATTTAGATGATTTTAATGGAAACTCACATATAATTTATAATTTAATGCTGCCATTTTTCAGCTTAGAGTGATAAATATTTTAAATGTTCAAATTAAATGCTGTCAAACATATGTTACATTTGAAAATAACTACTGTTTAAACATAAGAAACATGCTACAAAAACAAAGAACTTTAGTAGTTTGTACAGCCAAATATTCAAAAGGAATCTTTACATCAGTTAACCAAAACAATCAATTCTAAACATTAAATATTGACATATTTAAATATTTATTTTTTTTTTATTTTAGTTATTGTTTGTCTAAAAATTTAGCAAATTTCTCCAAATTATAAATTTATTCTAGTTAAAAGAACAATTATTCATAATAATATAATATCAGTCAGATGATAAATCAGTTGTTTGATTGTAACAAATATTTTTAAGGAGTTTTTTTGTATATTATTTAAAATTGATGACATAAAAATACAAGCTGTGTGAATTTATCTTGGAAAAATCCTTAATAGAGATGTCAACAACCTTGTAATTTTTTCCCCTTGTCTATTATCTTGTGTAGTAAGTAAACTATAATTTAGAAATATGTAACAGTAAACTTAATGAAGAAAGAAATAATAGAAATAAATAAAGGAACAAGTATAACTATGAATAGGATTGAATAAAGGTATGTTTAATTGTAAAACCGTCTCTTATTTTTTTTTTTTTAAATTAACCAATGATATGGTGTTTACAGGTCGAAGCTGCAGAGAGACAGAGAACGAGACATAAGTGAGCAGATTGCATTAGGCCTGCCAGCCAAGACCATTACAGGAGGTGAGGTCCAGTTTGACCAGCGTTTAATGAACACAACCAAGGGAATGGACTCTGGTTTTGGAGATGATGAGGCGTACAATGTCTACGACAAACCCTGGCGAGACTCCAGCTCCCTGGGCCAGCACCTGTATCGTCCTTCCAAAAATGTGGATAAGGATATTTATGGTGATGACTTGGAGAAGATTGTCAGGACAAACAGGTAGGTTATACGTAAGGATTAATAATTTAGTTGTCTAATATACTTGGAATTGATTATATGTGTCTGAAATGTGAAATACACTCAACAGGAACAAATGCTACTTAAACAATTATTATTTTTATAATAAGTGCTTCACCAAGAAGTAACAATGTAAGAACTTGTCTCTCTTGGCTTGAAATTTTGTAAGTAATTTAATACACATATTTGCTAAAGTATTTCTTTAAAGTTTTAATTAATTTTAATATTGTATTCATTAAGTTCAGTATATTATAATGAACTTGTTTCTGTCAGTTTAATATTTCAGACGATATAATCCAGTGATTCAGAATTGCAAACATGAAAGGCAATTAATTTTCCACAGTATGTTTATTGAAGACAATACAGGTGAACATCAGACAACACAATCACAAATATTATGGTGATCGATTTTGGTAAACCCCTTCTCAGGCCAAAAGAATTTGCAAAGGAATGAAATTGGTATTCAGCTATGCTGCTTTTATACTAACATTTGTTCTGAGGACGCTTAGTTGAATACCAGTTTTATTCCTTTGTGAAACCTGGTCTGAGGAAGGTAAATATGGTTTACTGATCATCACTATAATATTTATTACAGTATAAGTACAAAATGTACAAATATTATGGTGATCGATTTTGGCAAACTACATTCATATTCCTCAGACCAGATGGATTCACTAAGAAATCTATATTTACATTCCCGCCAACTCATATTATGCTGATTTAGAAACTGTATATTTGGACATTTAGCACTCAGATTTTAATAAATTTCTGATGTGTATAAACGTTCACTTTTATTTTCACTAACATAATGAGCTAATGAAGAAACTATTTACTGAGGATTATCATTCTATTCTAACAATTTTGTAGACAATATTTGTAAACAAACCTCGTTTTCTGTCCAGAAGTTTTAAGTAAAACAAAACATTTTTGATGTCTTTTTATTCACTACTTTTTAGATTTGTACCGGATAAAGAATTCAGTGGAACAGACCGGAATGCAGCCCAAGCTGGAAGGAGTGGCCCAGTTCAATTTGAAAAAGAAGAAGAGGATCCTTTTGGATTGGATCAGTTCTTGACACAAGCCAAACGGTCTTCTAAGAGGCCGAACTATGAGAGAGATCGTAAGGATGACAAACGGAGAAGACATTAAGGTCAGTATGTTGGTTTGCAAGTTCTAACAAAATATGACTACCCAAATAGAACAGATTCAAATTAAGAAATTTGCTAATGTAACAGTGAAGTGCCATGGTTGAAATCATGTAAACAGATTTACACTTTTATCACATAGAAAGAAAGATATTTAAAAATATATAAAATGATGCACTGTAAGTTTAAAATACAATTACTTATTGAATAATATATATGTATACAGGCTGTATCTGTCATGCACAGACATATGAACTGCTTCTACAGAACCAGAAAAAATTTTTAAAAGGTATGTCCAAAAATGTTTCTTTCCCAGATACCTACTATTTTGTTTCTAGGTAATTTAAATCGGCATAGCAACTCATCCGACTGAGTTGACATTTTATCTATACAAAGATCAGTGTTACACTGTTTTATTTTAGCATTAAAAATTTACAATAAATTACAACATTTAATTTCGATATATTCCTTTAAATCTTTTAAAAATAAATTCTATCACTGGCTTACAAACACACCCTTTTACAGTTTGGATGAATTTTTTGGAGTTGAAAATCCTCAATTCTGAAACTAGTTTTCAGGTGAATTTTCACTTTCACAGACAGTTTCATTGGTTTTCGCTGTGTTCTCTAACTATTTGGAAAATAATTTGATGTGTTAATATTATCATTGCCAATTGTTGTTGCACTTAAGAAGTTGGTATCTAGGAAGTGAACTTTATGTATTGTATGTTGTGCTTGACTTGGCCATTGCTGTAATTTGACGTTGTCAATAATTTGTTAATTATTTTTATGACAATAAATGATAATTTGATTTGATTTTATATTCCAAAACAAAGGCCATATTAATTTTTTAAGTGAAATAAATAAAAAACCATAAGTTGTTAAAACATTTACTAGGAATACATTTTTGTAGCACATTAAAAATTTCCTATGCGATGGTGTAAAGTTTAAAACAAATTTTTTGTTTCTTAACTTTTCAAACTTAAAATAGCAATGTTTAAGATCTTACGTAGGTTAAGACCAGTTTATTACTAAATGACATTTATTTAAACACAATATTTTATAGCGAAGAATCTGTTAACAAATGTATATTTACCAATAAACTGTTACAAAAATGCTGAAATAATATATGATGTATTATAAAACGCACATTGGTTTTCATGAGACCAGTTATAGATATAATATAAGTTCACAATACCAATTTCTGGAAAAGGTATTTTCATAAGTTAATATTTTTTATGATAAAAATTCGGGACTTTACATAGGTTTCTAAAGAAATCAATTACAGAAAAAGCTATTTTTGCTAGAAAGTCAGCAGGGCCAAGAGCTTGGGGATGTGATGTGTCACCATTACTAACCTGTAATGAGCTAATTAAGATACTATCAACACTTATAGTGCCGGGAGTCGCTGTGAGCGATGCTTCATGTTAGTGTGAAAAATGCCAGTGTTGCTGTGAGAGATGCGCCGTATTTGTTTTACTTCATTACTATTTTTCTTCTCTCAGCCGTCTAAGTCATAACAGAGAATCGACAACCGCCATCGTCAGTTTCACACTTTTTTTCATATAATTGTGCAGCTGATTGCAGTAAACATTAGATTACGTCAGTAGTCAGTGCAGCTGAGTTTGTCTTTCGTGCCAATGTAGTATATCTTTATAATGTTTGTTTGTGTTTTGTTTATCTAGTTTGTGAACAGTAATTATTTTTATGTACTTAAAAGTTTATTACAGTAAGTGATGATAAACTTATTCTAGCAGAAGATAAAAGACTTTTGCTAACGTTAATAGAAAACATAAGTGATCCTGACACTTTATGCTAGCGCTAGCAGGTTAGGCGAGTATCAAATATTTTGTTTTAGTAAAAACATTTTTTAATTCGGACGGTAAAATATATTTCATCAAAAAACACTTCTTTTCCTTTATTTAAAAAACAGATTTATATAAATATGACAGAAAACATAGATGCTGCGTAAGGTTTTTCGAAACCTTGCAATTTCACCTAAAATGGCCTGGCATTTTTCATATAGAAAATGTAAAAATGCCCTGGCACCAAATGGTTAGTTTGAGGACTATTTTTTTAACAATTTTGTAATGACAATTCAACTTTATTTTCACGATACAAAGTTTGGATATAAAAATTCTGGTGACTGACTATTGGTCTCATGGATACTGCAAATAACATTGCATGGGAGATTTAGAGTGCTTCAGGCAACATTCTATAAATAGTAAAGGGGCGAAAAATATAATAAAGCACAATAAAGGGAGCTGAACGTGCCTTCATATGCAGCACATGTGTACCACTATACTCTTATGTCATGCATATAGCAGTGCAAATCTACCTAATTTTACTGCCTAAGAAATAAGCTATTTAAATTGAATCTGATCTGAATATAAAGGATTCCAAATGGTTCCAATCTGAATTAAAGAAAAGAATATTTATAGAACAAAGCTGTTGGACAGTAATTAATTTAAGGAAGAGTATGTATTTTAATATTTAAGTTTGACATTCTTATAAAGTTCCTGGAAACTGTAGGATCGTGACTAAAATCATCAGTGTTATTTTGTTTAATTCAAAACAAAGAATTCAAGGTAGTCTGAGAAATTGATTTTTGAATATTGATAGCGAAATGTCTGACTTGAAAATGAATGTTCACTAGATGTTAGTTTTGTTTCTAATATTACTTGCCTAAACTTTCATTAGTCTTTTATTATTCTTTTGTTTCAGGGTGAAACATCCTATATCTCCTCCGCTAGATCTTCGATGAATTATTTAGGTTACAGTAACCTAGTTATATAATAATTGTTGTACATACAGCAAATTAGTTTTCTAATGTTTTGTAAAGTAATAGTGGTATAAGATAAACGCATCTCTGTCATTATCTCAGTAGTTACTTTTTGTACAAACAACCATTATTTTTTTTTAACTCCCTAAGTGCTATTTTTTAGCAACCAATATGCTTTCGCTGCTGTAAATAATTATTGCACAGTGTGTAGTTAAATTAAAAAAAAATTATAGTAAACTTCATTGATAGTTAGTAACTATTGGAAAGCATTTGCCTTTTAACTGATATTTTTTATTTTTAAGAATAAATTTGTGTCCTTTTTGTATTTTGTAAATTTTATTCTTCTTACCAATATAGGGACGCTTTATATATTTTAGATATCTGATTATTGTATGTTGGTGAAAATATATGGTTTCTCAAAATAGAAAGTTTTTTCCTTTCTTCACTAAAATGGCTCAATTTTAGAGCATAAATAGGCTTTGAATACTGCCTAAAACAGAGCTGTTACTTTAAAGTATGTATACAGACTTGGAGGGTTAAATAAATATTCTCAAAAATTATAAACTGTGGATGAACCCAGTGTTTTATTTTAATATTAAAAACTAAGTGGTAATATGAAAAACAAACTTTATAGATTTAGGAAAAAATGACTATTTTAACCCTTTCAGGAGTGTGTATTATCTAAAATTACTAAAGACGTCACCTGACGTCATTTTATAAATTGGCCTAAATGAGTATGGGCATCATGTGTAATGGTCCAATTATTTAATTTATTAAATTAATTGCGCTTATTGTTATCACACTACACCATTACTGTCTGTCACAGACAAACACAACTTTAGATGTGCACATCTTTTGGCAGTCTTATTTTAGTCGTAACCTTCATTTGTCTATCTCTAAAGTGATTTGGTTCCTGCTGATGTTATCAGCTGGCATGCAGCTGATACAACGTTGTGCACGCTTTTCACTTACATTCTCTCAGTTGTTTGTCAGCTACACAGCTACAACACGGACGCAAGGACACTTTCCATGAATGCTCCCATTGCCGAATCCCACTACTCATATAAATCTGCTTCGAGGACTAAATCACTGTAATTTCAAATAATAAAAAATATAATAAAATAATGTACTGAAAAAACAAGTTTGAAAAGTTTTTTCAAAATTTTATATTTTACTCCTCTACAAAGATTTTTTTTCAACCGTAATACTACTCTCAGTCCCGACAATTGGGACGTCATATGACGTCTTTACGCCTAAAAGGGTTAATCACCAAAATTTTTGTATAAGCATCAACAGCTATATAGTTTGTGTTTAATCAAAATTAAATTAAGTTTTGCATAATCCTATCAACTTGCATTGATTTGTGTTAAATGAAAAGCTGCTGGAATTGATTTAACAAATATGATCAAATATATAGTTGTGAAACCTATTATAGATTGTTGTTGTGAAATAAAACTTGTTAACATGTTGAAAGCTATTAGAATTAATTAGTAAGGAAAACATGCTAAAAATTACAAATATGAATATAAATTCAACAAATTGTGCAATAATCCATAAAAAATTCCCAATATGTTCAAAACAGAAATTGTTTGTCCTGTGGTGATGTTATGTACAGCACTGAAGTCATACATTTCTGACGCCTAACATCCTGTGGTGGTTTGTTGTAAGGAACTTATTTTATTTTTATCTGTCCTCATGGGACTGACAAACTAATAATAGAATTTTTTAATTGGATTTGGTTTAAATTTATATAAAACATAAATTTCAAATATAAATTAAATATCATATGCTCTGTTAAAATGTTTGTTTGTAGTCTGTCAAGATAAACTGCAAAAACCACTTGAGTTTTTTTATTCAGTTGAACCATTGATTTTATACATAAATAGATTTCCCATCCAATGTTAAATTTTGAGTCTCAAAATATCAGCTGTTTTTGTGGTCCATTGTGGAGTGCTATTGTAGTCCCATGTAAATGTAATGCAGTTTAAATCAGCTGTGGTTGCGGGCCTTACAAACTAACAAAATTACTGCCACAAATATTCCTATTAGATGGTTTATCTATTGTAGGTTTATATAATCAATGGTTGAACCCAAGTCAGAAGAGAAATTGTTGTCCAGAAGCCATTTAATAAAATTACATTTATGTTGTAAAATTATTTATAGTTTATAACAAAACTTAAAATGCTATCTACCAAGGTATTACGATATCCGTACAATAAGAAACTAACCTTCCAAACGTACTACAGTAAGATCATGCAACACGAAAACTTCATCCAATTATTGTTACGTTCTTGCTAAAAATGAAATACTTTGTTTTGGTTGGCTCCCTTTTTGAATGCGCCTACTGCTACGTGTCCATATTGGACAAGTTAAATTTGTATCATTTCTTTCAGGAGTTAATTTTAATTTTTGCTTAGTACTGTTACTTTAGTGTTAATCTTTAGTTGTAATTGTTTGTTTGTAAAGCTCTAAGTAATCATTGTACAATGGAATTCAATCAACAACTGGATTTTTTGAGTAATTTTTATAAATATAATATTTCTAGATTGTATTGGCTTGTAATTTTTAATGTTTCATTCTCTTCTTTGTTTATGTAAATTAATACAATATTTTGTACAACTTAAGAAGTGTTTTAATTGCTCCTTGAGATTTTGTTTAGCTATACACAATATTTATTATGTTCTGTCAAAGTCATAAGTATTTTAGTTAAAGATATATTTTTGTAATTAGCAGGATTATTTTTTTTTTAAATGAGAGTAATTTATACACCTGTAACAAACTTTTTATCTAAACACATTGTACGCAGGCCACTCGGACGCACTTAACGTGGTAAGCAGAAAAGGGTTTGCACAGTAGAAATATCGATTTTAAAAGGGAAAACATTTTTTGTTGTATCTCTTTGAATATCAACAAATACAATTTTATTTACATTTCATGTAATCAAATGTGGGTTAGGTTTTAAAACAGATCTTATGAGTTATAAATTTGTATTAAATAAATAATATTCACTACCATATGGTTATTGAACATTCTATGACTATTAATATGCAATTAAAAACTACATGATTTGCACTTTTGAACATGAAAATAACCATAGATCCACACTTATAGGCATGATTCTTGATTTGCACATTTTAACATAAGTTTAATGAAATTTTGCCAAGTTTAATGTTGGGAATATGCATATGCAGGATTAATTTTTCAGATTTAGGTTTAACCCTAAAAGTACTATCGACGTCTAAGACGTCGAATGCCGCCGTCCGCGAAATACCATCGACGTCTGTGACGTCGATAAAAGTTGGTTTAATTAACTGGTCACTGCTTACCAATAGTTTTATTTAAAGGTCTAATACTTATTGGAAATGAAAGTCAATGGAATTTACTTCTTATCAGTCTGTGACTGTTACATTGGGTTTTTTTACCTGTCCTGTTTACAGCTGGTCATCTGCTGCAGTCACGTGAGTTCGCTCATTCCAAGCGCGTTGTCATGGTTATGTTATTGTTGATTAGTTTGGTGTGTATTTTACGTTGTTTTTGTTGTAAATAGTGATTTTTAATTGTGTTTTATATATATACTAGAGTATAAAGACATTATAATAGAAAATATAACTTCATTTTGATTGTTACAATATTTTGTTTGCAGTATATAACACAAAGCACATATTTTTACAAAAGCGCAATATTTTATAAATTGCTAAAAAAAAAAAAAATCTTACTATAAGCCCTATAAAATACATATCATTTTGAAGACACTAAAATTGTCTATGTAAAAATGTATGGGTTGTTATGGAAACCATATTTTTATGCTAGTGTACATTAGGCAGAACATAAAATATTTTTGAAAACAAAATTTCTTTACTAAATTTTATTGCAATGGTAAAACAAAAATTCAAGATATAAATTTTTTTGTGACATTTTATGATTGCCCATATTATTCCAAAAATAATGATTTATAATATGACCTAATAAATAATGAAAAGGATTTTTAGTGATTTTTTTCCTGAAAGCTTGCAAATTGTTTAAAATCAATGCGGTTTTCACATGAAATAGGTGCAGTACTTCTAGGGTTAAATGAAATATTTTCAAATGTGTCTTTATGTTCAGTGATTATTAAATTGAAATTTGGTATTACTATTGAGCTACAGAATTGTAGAAATTGAAACAAAAATGTCATTAACCTGTCAATTTCTATTTATTCCTTAACATCATTTATTGTGTCCAATCCTAGCTGTGGACATTGCTGTATTCCGTTGTTTCTGAGGCTGTGTTCATCCTTAAAACAAAAATGTTTACCCACTATCAGTTTTCTAGAGCTGTCATAGTTTCACCATGTTCTATCGGCCGTCACTTTTCAGAGTTCCTGTATAACCTTACCAATAACCTCGCTAGTACCAGCGCACACGACGTCCACACTGGCAATCCCTACTTCATGATGTATTTTACAATGTGGATGAGGGGGTTGGACTTTTGAGGGACAATTTCTAGAAAAGAAGTGGGAGTATGGAAGGGATACAGTGATAGCGTTCATAAATCTACAGGAATCATGCAATAAAGAACTGAGAGAAAACATCTGGGAGAATTTGAGAAGAAGAGGGGTGTGCGATCATTGGGGGGTTTGGGTACCAGGTAGTGGTGGTACCTTTCGAGCTGTTCCGACCACACCTTGCATGCGGAGTGGGTTCGACAGACTGGTCCACACCTTGTATCAACTCTCACTTGTTAGCTGTTTAGACCACTGGGTGTAGGTCCATCTACATAACCAAGTGAGGGGGGCCCTAGACTAAGTCTGACCGTGCCGAAAGTTGAGTACTGGGGGTTTAATATTCAGTACCTTAACGGAGCCTTCTGGGAACCAGGGGGCACCCAGTTGTAATTACCCCTTACCTCCCTAAACGGGTCACTGGGGAGGTGGACTGCATCAACCCGGTACTCATGGGAATCATATGGAAGCTGACACTAATACAATTGATTTGTTGATAGGTGGGGTAACTCCTGAAGGCCTGCTTATGGACAACCTCAGCTTGTCCTCTCCGGCTCCGGGTCTGCCTGCAGGAGAGGAGGATGTGCTGCTTCGGTCTGAGGATGAGAGTTCTCAGCGTAATCTCCAGAAGATGGATATGGGTGGTCCGCCTAAGAAGAGGATCCCCAATGCCAACTTGGAAGACTTCAGAAGGAGGAGGCTCATGCCAGAGGCGAGAGATCCTTTCGAAGGCGAAGAGGCGACAACTTGGGAGGAGAAGCACGGTGTGAGGAACAAGCCATCATGTACGTCTGGCACCTCAGGGGGCAATACAATACAATACAATACAATATTCTTTATTTTACAAATTCGTGGAGAATTGCAAATGTGTCACAAACAATAATAAATTATTACAATTAAAACTGTATAGTTCAAGTCAGATCAGTCATTGATTGATATTCCAAGTCCTCCAGTTTAAAAATTCATCAATTGTGTAAAAAGGGCGTTGAAGGAGCCATCTTTTCAGTGTATTCTTGAGGTTCCTTTGGTTTTTTATGTCTGCGGGTAAGGCGTTGAAAAGCTTTGCACCCATATAGGAAGGCTTCTCTTCATATAGTCTTGAATGGTGTCCGGGTAGATTAAAGTTTGCTGCTTGCCGGGTGTTGTATGTATGTAAGTCACTGCCTCTGGTCAAATTGTTCAAGTGGGCATACAATATTGATTCTAAAATATACAGAGACACGACGGTAAGGATTGAAAGGTCAACAAATGCTGTCCTACAGCTGTCTCTTGGTTGCAATCCTGCCAGTGTTCTGATACATTTTTTCTGCAGAACCAGGGGTCTTTGTAAATTTGCTGCACTTGATTTACCCCAAACAATAAGACCATAGCGGAGGTGTGCTTCAAATAATGCGTAGTATGCAGTGAGCGTTACTGTGATGTCACTTATTGATTTAATCCGGCGGATGACATATAATCCAGAGCTTAATTTACCGCAGAGGCTGTCTACATGCGATGTCCACTTCAATCCAGTGTCAATTACTATACCCAGATATTTAGCTTCCTCCACAATATCAATGTTTGGTAATGCTCCCACTTCATCCTTCCTTCTTCCAAAGACCAGCTGTTTGGTCTTAGCTTCATTTATTACCAAGTTGTTGTTGTAGCAATACTGGACAGCCATATTCATTGCGATGTATGCTGAAACATTGAGCTGTTCAGGATTTTTATTAGCTAGAAGTAAAGCCGTATCATCTGCATACATAACCGCACTAGAAAATTCTTCCAAGTATCCAGTAAGATCATTTGTAAAAAGTACAAATAGGACGGGCCCCAGGACTGAGCCTTGAGGCACACCTCTAGTTATTGGTAAGGGGCTTCAATCAACCCTTCTAAGTGAGGTGGTGGAGATTTCTGCGAGCCGAGGATGCCCGCAGGGGGGAGTTCTATCACCCCTCCTGTGGGACCTGGTGGTGGATGATCTCCTAGTCAGCCTCACGGATAAGGGTATTTTCATACAGGGCTATGCGGACGATCTTGTCCTACTGGTCCGTGGCAAGTACCAGGGCACTGTTACGGACATCATGAACGACAGTCTGGAAGCAGTGAACTCCTGGTGTGTACGAGAAGGGCTTGCAATAAACTCTTCCAAGACAGTAATAGTTCCCTTCACCAGGAAAAGGGTTCAGGGCTCCTTCAGAGGCCTGGCCCTTGGTGGAGTGTCTCTGCCTGTTTCATCATCGGTTAAGTATCTGGGAGTAATCCTTGATCAGAAACTGACATGGAACTTGCATCTTGATAAAGTCATCCGCAGAGCTAAGTGGTCCTTTGTGACCACTAGGCGCTGTGTGGGCTCTACATGGGGCCTGTCACCCCATGTCTGCCACTGGCTTTACACAGCGGTCATCAGACCACAAATTACTTACGGGGCTTTGATCTGGTGGCCTAAGGTCAACCAGGTAACAGTCCGGGGTAGGCTTTCTAGCCTACAAAGACTTGCCTCCATGTGCATGACAGGGGCCTTTAGGTCGACCCCTTCTATTGCACTGGAGGTTCTTCTCAACCTGCCGCCCCTTGATCTCTTCATTATTGGGGAGGCTCGGGCGGCGGCTTATAGGCTTCAGCTAACTGGCCACTGGAGGGGGTCCTGCACAGGTCACTCCTCAGTGACCAGTCTAGTAAATGACGAGATACTCTCAATGAAGTCTGACTTTGTTGGGACTAAGCTCCTTTTCGCTAGACCCTATACTGTGGACCTCAGGTCGAGGGAGTACTGGGACGGTGTTGGTAGCCCGGTTTCTTCTCACGACCGAGTTGTGTGGTTCACAGATGGGTCTAGAATGGGCAACAGAGCTGGATTTGGCGTCTATACTGGCAACCCTAGGACCAACGCTAGCGTGAGCCTGGGAGCGTATGGCACCGTCTTCCAAGCTGAAGTCACCGCAATCCTTCATTGTGCCGCCCAGGCGGTCGAGAGAGGGGTTTGTGGGAAATACATCCGCATCCTCTCAGACAGTCAGGCGGCCTTAGGGGCTCTGGACTCCTGGATGGTCTCGTCTGGTCTAGTCTGGGAATGCGTGGAGACCCTCAGTATCCTGGGATCAAGAAACCAGGTCTCGCTGGAATGGATCCCAGGACATAGGGGACTAGAAGGCAACGAGCAGGCCGATGCCTTGGCTAGGGAGGGGGCTCTCAAGCCCTTCACTGGTCCTGAGCCGGCCTGCGGCGTTTCGATTGCAGCTGCCAAAGCAGCAATTAAAAACTGGGTCAGCGCCAGACATCTGGAAAGATGGCGGCGGTTCCCAGGGCAAAGACTCGGCAAGGTTCTTGTCAAGAAGCCCTCCCAGAAGTTGACAAAGTCACTTCTTGGACTAAACAAATCGCACGTTAGGCTGGTGGTGGGACTCATCACCGGCCACGGCAAATTCCGGAGGCATTTAAGAACGGTGGGACTCTTTGCGGAGGATCCGATCTGTCGCCTCTGTGGGGAGGACGAAGAGTCGGCAGAACACATTGTCCTGGAGTGTGAGGCTCTTGGTGCCAGAAGAAGGGCACTTTTTGAAGGCTCACCTCTGGGACAGTTGGAAATTACCAATCTAGTGAAGAAGCTCCTTGACTTGGTCAAGGGCAGCCAGCTTTACGACGATTAGGCACCGGGATTGGCACAAAAAGCCTTAGGCTTCGTTGCAAGGGTTGGCTGGACCAACTATATATCCCCTTTTAAACTAAAACTAAAACTAAAACTATTGGTAAGGGGCTAGATCTAACTGTACTGGATGTTCTACTGTCTGTATGTACCAAGTCAACAACCTGGCGCCTGCCTGTCATATAACTGTTAAACCATCTTGCTGTAGTCCCGACAATTCCAAACGCTTCCAACTTATTAAGGAGTTGACAGTGATCAAGGCAATCAAATGCCTTGCTAAAATCTAGCAGCAGTGCAGTAGCATTGCTGCCAGCTTCAAGCTGATCCAAAATAAACTCCACCAAATTTATCACTGCAGTCATTGTAGATCTGCCTTTTATAAAGCCATGTTGATGACTTGTAAGCATGTTATTTTGCAAAACATGGTTCATGAGGCGGGTGAGCACTATTTTTTCAAACACCTTAGAGAAGGTTGATACCAGGGAGATAGGTCGGTAGTTACTTGCCTCAGAGGTGATGCCCTGTTTGAACAGTGGTATGACTTTAGTCAGTTTGAGATAGGTTGGGAACTTTCCTTCCGTGAATGACATATTGATAAGGTGAGCTAGTGGTACAACGAGTTCTTCAGTGCACATCTTAAGCAGCTTTGAGGACACTTCGTCTATTCCTGATGATGTCTTAGTTTTAAAAGAGGAAATAACTTTCCCCACCTCTTCTACTGAGGTATGTTGTAGTGTGAGGGGTGGAGCATCATAAGGCTGTGTTATTGCAGTTGTGGGTTGTTTTGGGTTTGCTGCTAAAGCGTTGTTTGCTGCACTTGTGAATACTAGATTAAGATAGTCTGCAATGTTTTTGGGGTCATGTATTTTCTCTCCACCTGAAGTTATCAATCGTTGTAGGCTACATGATGTTTTTGGCTTTCTTTCACCATTCACTATTGCCCATAAGGTTTTGGACTTGTTATCAGAACAAGCAATACGATTGGATATTTCCTGCCGCCTTAATTCTTTGAGTTTTAAGTCATACCTTTTCTTTTTATCGGCAGTTTCTTGCTTGTGTTCTAACAATTCTGACATGTTGTAGAGGTCATGTGCTCTTAAATACTCCTCCCTCAGCCTTTCTGCTTCTCCATCTAAGACTCTATGCTTTCGTTTATTCTTCACTCTAGATCGTTTCAGAGGGCATACATGGTTTATTACCATACTGACAGTATTTATAAAAAGGTTGAAAGCCGAGTCAATATCTGAGGCCTCCAATACATCATCCCAAGATTCCTCTCCTAACCTTAGTTTGAGAGCCAACAAATTCCTTCCAGTAAATTGCCGACTTACTTGACCAGATGTTTGTGTTTCAAATTGTTGGCAGATTACTTCGCAGAGTTGACCAGTATGGTCAGAGATCCCTACATCCAGTACTTTTACAGATATTTTTGTTTCTTCCAAATTAGTACAAACACAATCGATTGATGACTGTGATGTTGGTGTTATTCGGGTAGGGGGAAGTAACACCCGAAACATATTGTGACTTATTAACATTTCTTCTAACTTGACTTCATCTCGGTTAGGGATCATACAGTTGATATTTATGTCCCCCATAACTATGACTGGGCAGCTCCATGTAGGTATAAGTTCCAAGGCTTGTGAAATGATTTCTAGGGACTCCTCTAGATTTCCCTTATTCCTGTAGGTTCCGACTAGATACAACCACTTATTCTGAATTTTGATTAGCACCATAGCAATTTCACAGATCAATTCCACACTTATGTGCTCAATATGGACTGGTTCGACTAATGCTTTCAATGATTCCTTACAGTATATCGCAACTCCACCTTTTCTGTGATTTAGCCGACTGAAATCTGTGATTAAAGTGTAGTTAATGAGGTTAGTGTTGTGCAGTTGGGGTTTTTCTAGTCCATGCTCTGTTAGAATTAGCAAGTCAGGTTCAAATTTTTGTAATAGGTGATTTACTATGTCAATTTTATTGCTAAGTCTATCAACATTCTGGTGCAGTATGGTTACATTTACATTATTGGTGGTGGAGGAGTCTAGTCCTAGTTCTCCTAGTTTTTTTGTTGACTTTGGGTTTTTGACTTGTTTTTGTAAGGGTACGCTTTTTACTGTGTTGGAGGTCAAGTTATCTCCTTTCTGTAGCTGCCAGGTACTAAAAAAGAAGGAGATGGGTTTTTTATAAGGTTGTTTTTATAGTTGGCCTTAAATTTTTCAATGTTTTTATTATAAAATTCTTCTGTGGTTTCTGATGGTCTTAGTTTTGTTGCAGTGCAGGGTGGCCCTATGCTCCAGGTGGGTGTCTTTATATTTATAAGTACGGTGTTGCTCTCTGCATTAGTCTCATTAATATTTGTTTTTGAATCTAAAATGTTCCGGTTTGGTTTGTCCATTGTTTTAGAGTTCCCATAAAGAACGGGTTGGTTTTTGGTTTGGATGGCACGCAATTTTGCAGTTTGAAGAGAGATGCTCCTATGATTGATTTGTTTATCTAGATTCTTCTTTTTACCACTAAGTGAGCCCCTGTTAACAACCGAATCGGGCTTATTTTGAGCTACATTGGTGGATAATGTAAGGTTCTTGAGTTGATCTTGAATAGCTTTAACAGAGTTCTCCATGCAATTTTGTCTTGCCTTTATTTCCAATAGTTCAGTTAGAACAGGATTTCCAGGTTTTTCCGCGGATGGATTTGGGTAAACGTTTTTTGTTTGAGTTTCCATGTGCCTTACTGTTTTACTGCTTTGATTTTGGTTCGTGTCATTGCTTAACTTAATTTTGAGCTGTTTAATTGTATTCTGAAGAGTTGCAACATTTCTCTCGTATTTAGAAATGATTTCTTCTTTTTCTCGATCAGAGTCTTCATATAATTTTTCAAGGTCAGTCCTCATTTTGTTTTCTTTTATTAATTGGTTTTCAACCTGATTTAATTTTTCCACTAGCATGCTATATCTATTTAGAATTGTAACCTTCTCGTTTTCAAGTTCTTCTAATTGTGATTGATAGTCTATGTTGTTCATTTTACGATTATTCAGTTCTCCAATTTCGAGTATTAGTTTAGCGTTAGTGGTGGTTAATTCAGTTATTTGCTGCTTTAGCTCTTGATTTTCAGCTAACAAGGCATTTCCAACCTCGGCTGCAAGGGACAGTGAGTTTTCTAGGTTGTTTTCTTCAGTATTGCCAATGGTTAAAATTTTTTGTTCAATTTCTTCTAAACTAGTCGCTGAGTTACTGCTGTTTATTGTAGTTTTACATTTGCCATTGCAAAGATGACAAGACAGCAACCTCGCGGGTAGCTTCCCCCAAAACCAGCCAGCAGGCTTCGTCCTCTGTTGCTCATAAATCTACAGGAATAATGCAATAAAGAACTGAGAGAAAACATCTGGGAGAATTTGAGAAGAAGAGGGGTGTGCGAGGCATTGAAAAATCGATTCGATTCATAATTAATCAAAATGTTGCTGCATCGAAAGTAATGTGATGCATCCATAGTGCCTTGATGCTTAACACTTTGAGTGCTGCGATGACCTATTGGTCACATTGTTTGGTTGTTCTCGGGTACGGCTGTGACCTATCGATCATACTTGGCCTCTCTTCGTTTCATTGTCAGTATTGAGTTAGCGTGGCCAGGGACCGTTGTTTTCGTTCGCAGTGTGTGTAGTACAGCTATATTGATTTGTGTTCAGGTCAGTTTTCAGTTGTATTTATTTTCAATTTTGTGAAAAGTCGTACATATTTAGTGTATATGGTCACAACATAGTTTTAAATTTTTTTCTCAATTATTTGAAAAACAATATCTTTATAAATTCGATATTTAGATTGCAGAAACAAAACATGTGAACGTGATGTGCGTTGATTACATTATAAAACTTTTTTTAATGAAATCTTCTCAAAAATGCTGATGTGATCGAAAGGGTACAGGTGATATGACTTCACTTCCTTGGTTGTCAAATCACCTGAATTGTCGTCATGGAGTTTCACTAAGTATGCGGAAGTGAAAAACAAAAATTATATTTTTAGCATCTGGGGTACGAATTTCGGTGCAGCAGTCAAAGTGTTAAGCAAATCAATGTCTCAGATTCACTCCGATGTAGCAAAATTACGAATTATTAAGAAAAAATTCCGTTTTAACCCTGGATCGTGTGGAACGACATAATACATGTTGTACACAAAGCCGCTTCTAAAAGGCGAGAAACGGCATAATTTATGCTGTTAAAATCAATAAAACATATGTTTATCATCAAGCAATCATGAAAAAACTGGTAACAATTTACCCAGAATGTTCTGTTCTATACATTTCAGATTTTTAATAATTATAATTTTATGCGATTTCATAAATGTAGAAAAAAATTAAAACGTACAACAAGAAACTTCCGCTCAATTCCCACTTGGCGCAGAGGTCGGGAGTGGGAAAAATGGCCGATGTTTGTCGCATTATTGAAGAATAACCAGAAGACTGAGTAAGGCGTAGTAAATGTCAGTCTGCAGAGAATGAAATACTCTATCCAACATTTAACAAATTATGATGTTTTAGCTGGATTGGGTACTTTACAACAAATGTTGTTTACCCTTTTTGCATGTTGCCTTTTGAAAATAAAAAAAAGTTGTTGTTCAAACTTTATTTTTGGCTGTAATCTAACAATTCTTGTATATTTCTATTCAGAAATTGGTGTTCTAAATCAATTGTTACTGTTATAAAAATTCCCAAAACTTATTTTATATTTTTTATAATGCTTACAATATGCAAAATTTTGGAAGTGCCTTTTATAAAATGTTTTTGTACGCACGCTGACTGATTGTGTAATAATTTTCATACTTTTTGGAATATTTACATATGGTTAAAAATATTTTGTAGCTAATAGATGGTATTAATAAAGTACATATTGAAAAACTATACATACCTCTTATTTTTAGATTGTTATGTAATTTTTGACAGACATTTTTCATTTGCGTGATAACATTTTTATTTTCCCCGGTAAACTAAAAATATAAAAATTAGTTTATGGGTAAACTATGACTAGTTTTCCTAACCAACATTTTCTTGTCAATTCAATGGTGATTTTTTTTGTTGAATTTTTACTTGTACTATTTGATTACCTACAATGTTCATAATGTAACTTAGCACATTTTTTCATTTTTGCGTGTTATGAAAACAAATAATTTCAAAAAACCTAGTAGTTTATCTAAAATGTAACAACATATTATTTTAGTGCACTAAATAATAAACAATTTGGCTATCTTTGAATTATTTACAAAATGTTTTCAGTGCTCCTTAGGAGGGTTATAAGTTATAACAATGTTTTAAATTTTTTTTTCAATCTTCATGACAATAATTATTTGTAATTTTTTTGTAAGTTTTGATGGTAATATATGAAAGAACGGTTCTTGAGAAGAAAAACGATATGATAACATTTACATTTGGAGCATATTTAGTTGTTTTTATGATTTTTTATAAAAAAAGCTTGCGAAGCGCTGAAAAAAGGCCTAGCAGTTGGGAGTTCATAATGATGACAATCTAGGGTCAATATATAATATTTATTTGTCCGTCTTATATAACTAACTACTACTATGATGTTTTAAACAAAATATTTTACAGTAAAATAGTTGTAAAATGATAATTACTCGAGTTTGTTTCGTTCCAAGTGGACAGGGATGAGCGCGATCGGACACAAACCTGATTATATCGCGATAATGAATACAGAGCTCGACCAGGATTTGGGAGATAACTCATAATATGAACATCATAAAAGTCCATCAAGCAATGCATGTATAGTAATTTACGTGTGTGCAGCGTGCCATGAATCAGTTGAACATTTCCATACAAACAGTCCATCTATTTCAGTTATTCTGCAATTATTTTGAGATCCGTATTTGATAACAAACAATACGAATTGTTTCGTAGATAGTTGGAACAGTAAAATAAATTATGTCTTCAACTGTGTTTTCGAATATTGCTGATAACATCATGTCTAATCATTATGTGACTTTTGTTATCCCTTCCTGTCTGATAGGGTACCTGGCCTATCAATCCTTTTAAAAAAATATTTCCCAATCAAAGCACAGTATTATCTTGTTTCCTTTTATAAATTCAAACTTGTTGCATTTTTAACAATAATTCACGTTCGTCGATTTCAATTCAGTTAGTCCGTTGGCACTGAGTTCTAAATTACTGTACTCAAGATTATTTGCATTTAAATAAAAGTTTAATTAAACGCAATTATTAAAAACAACCCTGTAATAAAATAAAATTAACATATATTTTCAACCTTTTTATTGGAAAATATTTTAAATTAAAATAAAAACTCTTACAATGTATTCAATAAATTACATTTGATTGCATTTGTTGATATCGTTTTATTACTTTTAATATATTGGCTAAACAATAATAAACTGTTATACTTAAATCAAAATGATGCTTCTACTAAACAAATTCTGTGATATAGTACGCTTTATTTAACTATGCTTATGTGACTTTGCATTTCAGTGAACTTATCGTAAGTTAAAAATTAATCAGTTATATATGGCTGTCATCTTTTTCCAACTATGATAGTGAATAACAATAATTAAGTTGTTTTCCATTATTTTATACATTCTTTTTTTGCCTTAATAAAAAAATATATATTATTTTAACTGTAACAAATTACATTTTTGACCAGTTACTCTCCCACAACAACAGCAAAGTACAACTATTGGCATTTAAATTTAATGAATTTAATACAAAGCCATCGACTTGCTTTATTACTACCTTTTCCTATATTTGTCCTTTACTAAATTATACAAGCATGCTTAGCGCTAAACAAATTTATTAATATTTACTTGCGTGTTTTAGTCAATCTGTCCACTAGATAACTTGACAATGCGTTTCAAGTCAAAAGACTCATCATCAGGCATTTGTCTCTGTTAAGATGAATTTGAAACCCACTAGATATAAAGTTTACACACGCAAAAACACATTATGTCACACATTGATACAGTTGTGTGGGCGATTGTTAGACAAGAACTGGAGTATACTTCAGTTATCCCCTTCTTCAACTATATCATTGTTTTGATTAGGATCAGCTGTGACCATTGATTTTGTTTTATGTATAAGAGTGTTGAATAATATGTTGGATTCAAAATGTATCTTGTCATTGAGTAAATGTGGATTATTTTTATACTTGTACATTTCGTACTCATCTAGTATGTTTAATAGTTTACTTTTGTAGCAAAAATGAATTATCTGTAAATTTTCATCTATTAATTGAAGAGAATGATTGGTATCAAGGCAGTGCTGAGTGACGTGTGAATATTGTTTATTGTGCTTGGGGTCTGGATAGTGTTCTTTAAATCTTGTGCGAAAAGATCTTCCTGTCTGTCCTATATAGTATCCTGGACAATCATTGCATGAGATCTTGTAAACTCCAATTTCATCAAATTTGTTATCAGTGGTATTCTTTTTAGTTAAGAGTTGTTCTAATTTATTAGATGTTTTAAATGCCAGTTCTGTTATGTTTTTTTTTAGTTTTTTTTTATAATATTGTTATGAGAGGGATTATCTTCTATTGAAACATATTTTTTATTTCTGAATTGGTTTTTTGTTTGTTGTACTTTGTGATTAATTTTTCAATCATTGCAGGTTTAAAACCGTTAGTTATGGCTATGTATTTAATAGTATATTTCTTTTTTATAATTCACGTCAGGCATTGGAATGTTAATGAGTCTATGTACCATTGAGTTGTAGTCTGCTAGCTCATGTGAATAAGGATGGTAAGAAGTTTGATGTATGGTTTGAGTTGAGGTGGTTGGTTTTCTGTAAATGCAGTAATCTAACTTATTATGATTCTTTGTAACTGTGAGATGTAAAATGTTTATGCTGTTGGATTGTTCTACTTCCATAGTAAATTTGAGTTTGGGAGCAAGGCTATTAAAGTATGAAAATAATAGATCTAGCTGTGTAGAGTTTCCATCAAAAAATAAGATGGTGTCGGCACTGGTGGTGCAGTGCTGTAACCCAGCTACATGGGGACAAAGTGTTTGGGAGATTGTAGGCGATAGGTTGGATACTTCAACCTCTTACTACCGGCATGGCGTCCGCTTGATGGTTGCTATCGGCGTGGACACTACTAGAGAAGTCTGGGGTGTCCATGTTGGATGGTAATCATTGTGCAGATGTTGTGTGGGGGAGATAACTGAGTATCAGGCTTGTCAATTAGCTGAAAATCATACCAGCACTACGTGGTTCGGATTCCACGTAAAGCCCTGGCTGTTGGGCTATTCATAAATTGCCCTTTCTGAGGAACAGTTGAACTCAGATAGTAACCAGACTACACTCATATGACCATTCATATTCGCCTTAAAATACCAACAACGTTGTGTCGGCGTCTCATATGTAAGAATGTAAGAACATAACTGTAGTACATGGCAATTTTATGTCTATATTTGTTCTTTTGTGAGAATATAAATTCATTTTCAATATAATTTAAATAAATATCTGCCAAAAAACTAGATAAGGAAGATCCCATAGCTAAGCCATCAGTTTACTTAAAAAATATTCCATCAAAATTGAAGTAGTTTTGTTCTAAAATCTCTCTCAATAATAACATTAATTCATCCACGGCTTCAGGTAATTGTGTGGAACATTTGAATTTATTTCTGATTATATCTAGTCATATTTATTGGAACGTTGGTGTATAGGTGAACTATATCAAATGAAACAAATATATGTTGTGGATTGATATTCATATTTTTAGTTTTATTTATGAAGTATGTATTCTTAAGATTGTCGTTATTTTCAAGTTGTATGTGTTGTTTAAGTAGGGTTTCTATTTTTTTAGGTGATTTGTAACAAGGTGCCATGGTATAGTTTACTAGGTCTTATCGTCGTCACATCGTCCTTATGTACTAGTAGGTAGTCCATGTAATAATGGGGCCAAGAGATTCATCATACTTAAATATTTTATTTCTTCCTGATCTAATATTTATATTTTATATAAAAAAGTAACTCAAAAAACAACATAGAACTGGCATTTAAAACAACTAATAAATTACAAAAACTCTTAATTAAAAAGAAAACCACTGATAACAAATTTGATGAAACTGGAGTTTATAAGATCTCAAGCAATGACTGTCCAAGATACTACGAGTATATAGGACAGACAGGAAGATCTTTTCGCACAAGATTTAAAAAACACTATCCAGACCCCAAGCACAATAAACAAAAATCACACGTCGCTCAGCACCGCCTTGATACCAATCATTCTCTTCAATTAATAGATGAAAATTTACAGATAATTCATTTTTGCCACCAAAGTAAACTATTAAATATATTAGATGAGTACGAAATTTACAAGTATAAAAATAATCCACATTTACTCAATGACAAGATACATTTTGAATCCAACATATTATTCAACACTCTTATACACAAAACAAAATCAATGGTCTCAGCTGATCCTAATCAAAACAATTATATGGTTGATGAAGGGGATAAGTGAAGTATTTAATTTGTTTGTTAATTATTTTCTGTTAATTTTCTCACTGGCCACCGTTATTGGAAACAGTGGCCAGTTGTATTCCTGAGTTCGTACAGTGTTTATTGGTTAAGATTTTGAAGGAATAAATCGTTATTTCAGATACAGTATCTGTAACAAAAGGTATTATTGTTACTTAATCACTTCTAAAACGTAATACAAACCATAAATTCTTTATGTGTGCATCAAATCGAGTTGCATAAAATGAAATCCAAATTCTTTGAATCGCATCGCTGCATCAAATCAAAAAAAAATTGTTACATCGCACACCCCTAGTATAAAATCCGTATAACATGTGTAAAAGCAAAGTGCAAGGAACCAGACAAGCAGAAATCTGAAGTTAGCGGCAGATGAAGTAATGGTATGGGAAGACAAAGAAGAAGATTTAAAACAAACTTCAATAATTAGGCAACAGTAACATAGAAGTATGGGATAGAGATGAACATACGAGAATTAAGATAATAAAGATAGAGATCACAGAAGGAAAAGAGCGAGATGTATAAATTAAGGGAAATGTCTGGAAAAGGTGGATAAATTGTATTACCTAGGGAGGAAAATAACAAACAAGAGCACAATTCAGAAGAGATAGGAAATAGAATATGGAAGAGTGGAGAGTTTTTAATCTGGTAAAGGTTAGGTTAAAAGGCACTAGGCCAGGAATTTGTATATTGGAGAGATAGGACATCAGCAAACTTACCTTAGAAGACAAGTTCACTAACACCAGAGTAGTAGTAACATACACAAAATAAACACATAATCACACAAATTTTCAATGTCACTTTCTTCAGGTGAGTAGAGAGAGAGAGAGACTTATAATCTGGTAAAGAAAATATGGCATCGGAAAGGAAATGAAGATATTGATGTAAGAGGACAACAAATCATTATATGGAGTGGACATGGATAAGAATAAAAGGTGATTTAAGCAGATTACAGACATCAGAAATGAGATTTTTAATAGGAATGGAGAAGTTTAGCAGAAGTGATGGAATATTTATTTATTCATAAGACGCCGATCGTCAAGATATGGGCGAATATGGATTTCGAATGAGTGTGATGAGTGTAGATGAGCGAATGTAGTCATTGTTACAAACTAAGGCTGACTATTCCTTAGAAAGTGTCATTAATTAATAGCCCAATGACAAATGAACAGCCGGTGGTTATCAGCTGATCCTTCTCAAAATGTATTGACTCTGGGATCGAACTGACAACCTTTAGCACATGAAGCTGGGATTGAACCAACTACACTACCGACCAGTTAATATAATAACCAGAATAAGGAACAAAGTTACCAGAGAAAGGCTGAAATTGATACCACTACAAGAGACAATAGAAAGAAGATGGCTTCTGTGGATGGGGCATGTGAAGAGAATGGTAAATAATAGATTGCCAAGGATAGCCCCGGAGAGAGAGGAAGAAGACCAAGAGGGAGGTGAAAGGACCAAGTGTAAAAGGATGTGGAGGTAAAAGGAATGCAGAAAAGAAAAGTGGAAGATGAGATAACTGGGGGGGGGGGGTGATGATGAACCAGTTAAAATCTCTGAAATTGTTTGTATATGTTTTGTTGATTAACACCTTTTCCAGTTTCTTAAAAGAGGGGTGCTTTAAAGTCTTGAAACAGTCTAATATCTTCTGTACTCATAAACATAAAACTTTGTACAGTGACATAGGGCATAAAATTGAACATTTTTATGCTATTAGTAGCTTTTCTTCTTCTTAGGGGTATGGGCCATCAGTAGTAGGTGGAAAAATCTTAAATTTACGCATAGGTTGATGTACACACCATTTCAGGTTAAGTAGTAGAGGGGCTTTGAAGCCCTAACTTCGCCTCTTGTAATATCAATAGACGTTTTTAATTTAACGTTCTAGTTAAAGACGGTCAATTAGAACATCATGCCGCAAATTAGACCTCAAAAGGTTAATCCTAAACAAAATGGCGGATCTTATGTGCCACTATAATACTGATCTTATGTGCCAGTTCAAGAATGGCTTATTTTTATTGTAACCATATTAGAAGAAGCTACAAAACTTCACATATGATGATTGTACACAAACACCTACTTTTAAGATGTATTGAATGTCCTACTATTCTTCTTTGGGGACAGTCCATGAGGAGTCAGTAGAACATTTTTAATATAAGCATAGATTGATATGCACATCATTTTAAAGGGCTGGTCAAGCAAAGATAATGCAGCAAACACCACTTTAAGTTTTAAACGTTTCATTAGATCGGGCGGTGGTTCAAATATTTTAAAATATCAACCTATGCTTACATTAAACATTTTCTACTGACTCCTCATGGACCGTTCCCATAGAATATCAGGATATCCATCCCCCTGAGGTTGTGAAGAGCTACTGATCACATAAAAAGTTCAATTTTATGCCCTTTGTCACTGTACAATATTTTATTTTTGTACGTTTACGAGTACAGTAGATATTAGATCATTTAAAGACTTTTCAGCAGCTCTGTAGTGTATTAATACACCATCAAAAGGAAAAATTATCATTTACATAACAAAATTTTAATTATCTTTTGTTCAGACAGTTAACATTTATGACTTATAATTGGGCCATTCTTTCGCGCACGTAGAGGTTCCACCAGCAGACAGGAATCGATACACTCAGCTGTCCTACTTCAAGGTTGAAACTTATTTGAAGTATTCCACAATAGTGCATAGTTGAAAAAAATAACTAATGAACTGTACACAAATGCTATTTATTGTTTACATTATTAGTCATTGTTTTATTATATTGTTATTTAAATACTAAATTGATGTGATTTAATCGTACTAAGGTTGATTAGTTAGCGTTAATCAAACCAACCATTGGTCAATGCTGCTAATGACACAGTGGGCGGGTCTTGCCTTTGTACCGCCAGCACATTGCCTTCCGTCATCCTGGTTGTTATGACAATTTTTTAATGAATTAACTCAGTGAGGGAAGAGAAGTTCTCTGTCTCACTTCCACCACTAACTGCATCGCTCTTATATCAGTACATTCACTAACTAAACACAATAATGCATGAACATTTACAAGGAGTAGGAGAGAGCAAAAGGCCTGAGCTGGCAAATGGGGTGAAGAGTATGTGGTCTTATTGATCGGGAACTGAGAGTAAATAAGTATGTGATTTCGATTATAACTTTAAAATTAGTTTTAGTGAATTGATTTTCATTATATAATTTGTGATTTAATACATTTAATTTATTCCATGAGCTACTAAATTCTTTTCTATAATACTTTATTTATTTTACTGTATGAACTCCACAATGGAAATATTACAATTCTGAGACTTGTACTGCTATTAAAGTGTAATTGGTTGGTGCCTTAGTTGGTCAAAGCCAAGCTTCATGACCTAAAGGTTCTCAGTTCGACTCCAATCTACTGATAGCCACTGGCTGTTCATTTGTCATTGGGCTATTAATTAATGACACTTTCTAAGGAATAGTCAGCTTTAGTTTGTAACAATGACTACATTCGTTCGTCTATCTACACTCCTTAAAAATCTATATTCACCCATATCTTTAAGATCAGCATTTTAAGAATAAATGGATAAAACCTTCTGTATGTGTACCTTCAATTTGAAATTTAAGTTCTTTCAAAGTATCATGTTTTGGTACAGTTTTAACATAGTTGTTAGTAGTTTTTGAACATTCGTGAAAAATTATGATTTTTTTTATAAAATGGCATTTTGAGATCTCTGTAAAAAAAGTCTGTTGTTTTCCTTTATTGATTACCGATAGTCCTGAATAAAATAATGAATATTAAGTATAAAACTATCATATTAATTAGGTATCATTAGAATCTGTGATCTTCACTGCTCAATGTAAGCAACAGAAATATGACACATTATGTTGTTTATGTTGCTGCTTTGACATTATATTGTAATTACTTACATATACGATAGCTTTAAGAAGAATTACATTTTTATCTGTTACATTTAAAAAAAATTTACACCTAACCTACACCCGTTTCCCAATATAACCAACAAACGTATATACTTTAATATGAATTTAATGTAAATTTATACAACAAAGTTAATACTTCTACCAACAATAACATTCTCACTGTATTTTAAACAATATTCAGGCCTTCTACTGTCGTAAGAAGTACAGTAGTTGCAACATTTTCAAAATTTTGAACTAAAGATCCACAATATAGCCTACCCTGTCCCATTAACGTACAGTGGTACTGTACGTACTATCAAAATAAAAATGATAAGGTTTATGAGTATAGATTGTTTTAGTTTCAATAAATAAGACAATAATGAGCTGCAGCCAATATCTTTAGGATGGATGAGGACTTGATTAAAATTGATCAAATAATTTAAAAAGCTGGCACTCTCGGGTGTGTTAAGTGAAGATAATTAAAACAAAGGACAACTGTAATAATTGTTAGGACTTCCATGTTCCACATTAATAAAGAACTGAGTTTTCAATTGTATACATATACAATTCAAGGATAATATAGATTTATTTTTAATGTTATAAGTAATTGCTTGTTTGATAAAACGTGCAATAAAAACGTTAAATTGCTGTTGAGTTTAAATAAGTCCATTGCTTATCAGATACAATGATTTATATAATTATCCATATAAGAATAATAAGTCACTTTGTCATCAGATAATGCTTTTTACTGTCGTCGCAGAAATTATGTGTATCCGAGTTTTAAGGTTGCTTACTAAGAAACTAAGTGGCCTATGAAAAATCCAATCACACAATTGTTTTCCTTGTTTAATTGTACGTAATGACATATAATACTTTTAAATTTTAATATTAGTTTTAATAACTTTTACTGAGTTAGAAGAAAAATGTACCAGAATTATAACCAGTTTTCACCATGCATCAACTTTACACTTTACAAGGTCTTCTAATAATCCCTTTAACCCTAGATTACTTATGTGTCGTAAAAATTACGACTCGCCGTTTCCAAAAATGCTTTATCTAGACAAATAGTGCGCCCCCAGCCCCCCCCACTCCCAGTACCTTCCTCCCGCCATTAGACAACACCAGTCGCGGAGTGGCACGCCTACCAGTCAGTTCTATCATTCTACGCATTCCTGTCTGTCTCGTCAATTTGACGACACATAAGTAGTAAAGTAACTTTTTTCCGTGAAAGTTGTTGATTGTTTTTATGCTGTTAGATTGGTTTTATTTCATAGTATAAGTGTTTTAGCAGTTATTATTTGTAGTTAGTTTTCAAGTTGTAAATATCAATTTTTATTTCATAGTTTTATTTCATAGTATAAGTGTTTTAGCAGTTATTATTTGTAGTTAGTTTTCAAGTTGTAAATATCAATTTTTATTTCATAGTTTTATTTCATAGTATAAGTGTTTTAGCAGTTATTATTTGTAGTAGTTTTCAAGTTGTAAATATCAATTTTTATACATCATGGGTGATGAAAATGACCCGTTGTAAGTGTACAATAAGGAAATATTTAGAAGAGGATAGCGATCCTGACAGTGAAAATAGTGGTAGTGAACAAGAAGATGTTTTAGAGACCGATGATGTGAAAGCACTGACGCAGACGACACAGATGCTGATGAAACTTACCCAACCTCCAGTACGTGACCGGAAGCGAGTTTACGTGAGGTGAATCGTCTGATAGTGACATTGAGGTTCAGTCGGTTACAAGTAAAAAACGACGTAGGCCTGAAAGTTTGACTTTACGTCAACCTGTGCCTGATAAACCTACGCCTGATCAACCTACGCCTGATCAACCTACGACTGATCAACCTACGCCTGATCAACCTACGCCTGATCAACCTATGCCTGATCAACCTATGCCTGATCAACCTACGCCTGATCAACCTACGCCTGATCAACCTAGGCCTGATCCACATCTGTTCATCCCCAATTGCCAGACGTATCCGAGCTAAAATGGTCATGTGTGGAACACTCGGCCTCAGCCTACCAATACTCGAACACCAATGAGAAAACCTCGTTTTCTCAAGACGAGAGGTTGTTGGTAAACGCCCGTAACTCTATTTACCCTTGTCATGTTTTATGGAAATTTTTGATGAACATATGTTCAATACAGTTGTCAGATATACTAACGAAGAAATCGAAGCGGGTAAAAAACAACTACAATGACCCTACAAAAATACTATTCAACCTACTAACTTAGATGAAATGAAAGCTTTTGTCAGACTCCTTGTTAACTCTGCATGGAGCAAAGACAACCATCTTGCTGCAAGAGAGATAGTTCGACAGCGAATGGAGTGGCTCCAGGTACAAGTGTGTAAATGGACTTGCGATCGTTTCAGTTTCTAATACTTTGTCTTAGATTTGATGACAAAGCAACACGAAATGAGCGCAAACGCACTGACCCTTTTTGCTCCAATACGAGATGTGTGGGAAGCATTTATTTTGAACTGCCGAACAAAATATAAGCCAGGCAGTTACGTAACTGTTGATGAGCAGCTCCTTGCATTTCGTGGGAAATGTCCCTTTTAGGATGTACATTCCTAACAAGCCCGCAAAATATGGGGGTCAAACTTGTTTGTTGCTGTGACAACACTACAAACTACATGATTGATAGTGAACGCATATTTGGGAAGAAAACTCCAACAGGAGGCCAGCCGGCAGCTGATTACTTTGTAAAAAAGTTGACTACAAGCATCCAGGGCTCTAACAGAAGTGTAACCACTGACAACTGGTTCACGAACATCAAGCTGGCAGAGGCCTTATTGCAGGAACCCTTCAAGTTGACTACTGTCGGTACAATCCGTCCTAAACAGAAAAGGTGTCCCAATTGAGCTTGGAAATCGAAAGAAAAGCCTGTAGAGTCATCGATGTTTTCTCTTTGACCGAGAGGACAACTTTGGTTTCTTACAAACCTAAAACCAACAAGGTAGTAGTACTTTTATCTACACCATGCACAGTGGTCTGGCACTTAATTCCGACACAAATAAACCTGAAATTATCCACACATACAATTCCTACAAAAGGAGCAGTTGATACACTAGACAAATGTGTGGAGACATGTCGTGCAGCAGAAAAACCCGTCGATGGCCCCTCTGCATTTTTTATGGCATATTGAACATTGCCTTTTGTGAACTCTTACGTTATTTACTGCATGAACAATCTTCGGCTGGGAAACAAACCACTACAAAGAAAAGCCTACATGAAACAGTTGTGTAAGGAGCTGACAGAACCACATATGAGATCGCGCCTTGAAAATACCTCAACTGAGAAGGAACACTCGAAACCGAAATTTGTGAGCTGCTTGGGAATTCCCAGTAGCACCACAAGCCCCCAAGAGCTCAAGGGGCCAGAAAAAACCTGTTTTTATTGTCCAGCTGCCCTCAGAAGAATGACTACTACATATTGTGTTCACTGCGGCCATCCAATATGTGGACAGCACCGGGCCCGTATGCTGCTTTGACTGTGACAAATAAGTCCTCAATGAACTGGAAAACCCTAATGTTTATCAATCTACCTAAACAATAAATACAAGTGTAAAACTTTTTCTAATACCAAAAAAGTAGTCTCCAAACTTGTATATTTTTATATAATTGTGTGTTAAGTTCAATAAAAAATTTTTATTGTACACTAACAATTTTTTTTTTTTAAACCTGTATTTGAAAATTTTTGTAAAATCTAGGTACGAATTTTATTTTTTTTTACAGGATGTGTCAATGATAGACCTTTAAATTTTTTCCCCCCAAAGCTTAAAGAGTTTTAAAACAACAAGGGAATATATATTTCATTGAAAAAAATGTTAAAGGCCTTATAAAAAAAAAAATATATGCGAGTCGTCAAAATTACTACACTTAAGTAATAGTGTAACAAAAAAAAGACTTAAGTAATCTAGGGTTAATTTATCACATTCATATTTTAATACATGGATGACAGGAGCGATTTCTATAAGTTTATAAATTTCATAATTTTAACTTTTCATGAAATAAAGCCCTTATCTAGTTCTTGAAACAACAGTTTCTTGGCTTCTAGAGGTCGTAAAATTAATTTAGTTGGTCACATTGTAATCTTTATGAAATGTTTAGTTAAGATATAGATACACATATACTTAAGCATACAAAAGTAATGTGTACTACCAATACAATTCATAAGGATTAAAACATGACCAAATAATATATTTTACAACCTTAAGAAGCCAAGAAAACGTTTTAGTTAATTGATGAGAACTTTTTTTCTTAAAAAGTTAAAATTCTGAAGCTATCAAAACGTATAGAAAACATTCCTGTCAACCACATATTAACTATAAATACGATACATCAATGGATTTATGAGTAATAAGTGTTAAGTTGATGCACAGTGAAAATTAGTTAAAATTCCGGTAATTTTTATTTCAACTACGATAAAAATTGTTGAAATATAATACAATTTTAAAATGTATATGTCATAACATGCAATTAAACGAGAAAAACAATGGTACAATTGGATTTTTCATTGGTCTCTTAAGTAAAAAACTTACAACTCGAGTACACATATTTCAGCCTCGACAGTTGGGATATCTTGAATAATCAGATATTCACTATTAGCACACATGAACATAAACATCTGAAGACCAGTGCTGCTACTAATACACTCACTCCCTTTTTTAAACAGCCAAGCAAAGCAATAAGGGATTCACAATTAAGTAGAAATTCTTGAAAAGATATTTTATTTGTAAAGCATATCAATAGTTTATGATTGAATACAATAAACATTTACAAATCAATTACTGCTTTTACATTTCTATAGTTCACAAACATATTGATTCTAATGTATATTTAACTAACATATCAAACATTTTCTATTTTGAAATGACACTCTTACAATAACTTCAAAGCACACATGCGAACATTTTTATATTACAGTATGATTTATTACAATATTATTCATATCTTAGTAAATTAATATGTACGTAAAATTTAACTATAAAAATACCAGATTATTATTTATTTATCATTTAAGAGTAAGTATAAAGTGAAACTTATTATTTATAAAAGCAAAAGCTACCTTTTACATCTTGAAACTTCAAGTCTGGTCATTAGATTAGGAAATGAAATAAATCATTACCCTTCAACATACATGTCCATATCCGTTAAATATTGCTCTAACGTCTTTCTTGTAGGTTGTACTTATTAACAAATATGACATGTTAATATAATTTTGATTAGCAATAAGGAGGTTTTCGTTTTCAGTTCAAAAAATGAAATCAACATTATTGAATTGCTTAAAAGTAAATAGTTTAATTTGATTAAGGCCTATATTTTATAAATTTTTCATTCAGATCTACCACTGCTTAGAACGATAGTTACGAGATTTGAGAAAAAAGAAGACCTTAAAATATTAAAGAAATCGTATGTTCCTTTATAAATCAGAATAATCGGTGAATCGAAAGTCCTGGTGAGTGTCCGTATTGTACAGTTTCAATCCAATAAAATTTGAATGGCAAGTTGGTTAATATTTTACCTTATTAGTAAAGTATTGTTTCACTGTACTATACAGAGCAGCAAAATAATATTAACAACTTATTCTGTATATCTGCGTTATTGAACGATAGACTTTGTTACATATGGATATGAATTGCATTTCATGTAAGTAATAAATGATAAAAATGTTTAAAGCATCACAATTGCTTATTCTAATAAATAGATATGCAATTTAAGACTGATATTTTACTTTTGGAACACACAATTGAAGTTCACTTAAAGATTCAATTCTGACGTAGCCAGACTAGAGAGAGTACTGTATTCACTGCTGTATAATTAACTAATAGGCTTACTTATTTTTTGCAGAATCATTTTTTCACTATAATATACTAAACACACTTATACAATATCATACAATCAGCAATACAAATATAAAAAAGTAATACTATTCTTAAGAACAATTTTTTTACACTTCTAATTTTATCATTCTTATCACATTTACTAATACAAAATTGTCATAAAAATACTGTCAAACACATGTGCCATTAAGATTAATAATTATATATAATGAAACAAATAAAACAATTATTTATTGGCCCTTATTGTTCAAAGCAAATACAATATTCACTAAAAGAATCATTCATAAAATCGCACCTTGCATTTGTTCCTATTATATAATACTGAGAGATTATGTTGTTGCCATTTACAATGAAGAGAGAAAAACGTCATTATTTTCTGAATCATGCCCAATAACTTGGCACTTAAAAAACATAATGAATTACCTTATTTCAAAATATCTATTTAATATTTTTGTAATACATGATTGTATTATTGAGTCATTATTCACAGAAAAGAAGCAAGAAAATGCATCATGTGTATAAGGAACTCTAGCATGTTCTATGTTACCACGTTCTTTGTTAGCTTCTTAACAACTGAATTTCGTAATATACACTGTAGTGGTTCACGGAAAAAAACAGTTGATTTTATTCAAGAGTATATTTATTATTTAATTACTGCTAATATCTGTGACTAATGTTACTACTATCCTTACTAATAATAGAAACTAGTTAAACCTAGTAAATGGCAATTCAGTCCTATGGAAATAAACACAAAGATTAAAAACACTAAAAAAAATGTAAAAAGAAATGTACTAGGAGTGGTTCCTTAAATATGAAACAGAACTGTACTTTGCATATGTTCTATATACGGTATTATAAGAGCAGAACAATCTAGCAAACAGACTGAGTTAATGGGACATAAATTGGATGGGTCCATTAAGATGTACATTAAGTGGATGGGTCTGATTGCGGTCAACAGCATGTCTGCAGAACTGGGGGTAGAAGTCAAATTCATTAGATAGGTGATAAGTAATTTTTTCTAATGATTATAGATAATCTATAAAATTTGTGAAATAAGCATCAGACTTTTGAAAATGATGGCGGCCGTCTAACCCAAATCAAGTAGAAGTAACTCATCATGGGACAAGAGGGGGGGTGTCCGCCTTGTTACTTGCAAATGGTTAGCAAGTAACTCAGCGTACTCGGTGGGCTATAATTAATTGTAGCAGAAATATCAAATGGTGGAAATCCTAAACATAATTGCCTTTTTATAATCTCTTATCATATCTTGTATAGATTTTTCTAAAAAATAATTGATATTTTTTCCTATAGTTGATCAAAACATATTTTCAATTCTTAAACTCATAAGTTCTTTTGCTAACTGAAAATGTCCAGATTCTGAGGCTATTCCAGTCAATGAAAGTCCTTGTCTATTGACACAATTCATTAAAACATTTAAAAGCCCTGGGTTACCTACATTAACACATTGTTTTAAAGTTGAAAGCAATTTTAAATTTCCTTCTTTGGCCATTTTAAAACTGTGGTAAATAATCTTAAATAGTGAATATATGTTTTTGTTTTCCTTAGCTAATCCTTTGAAAGTTTTCCCTTTACTAGGGTTTTGATAATTAAAACAAGCACCAAACTGAAGAAGTACTATGCATGTTTGTAAATGTTGTTTTTCCATGCCAATGTATAAAGCGGTCTTACCTTCTTTGTTTATTTTATTGACTGAAACGCCATTCTCAAGTAAAAGCCTTATCATTTTGTGGTTTCCGTTGGCTGCAACATAATGCAATGTTGATTCTAACGTCATACTGCATCCTCTTGGTTCAGCACCCCTCTTTAAAGCCCTTATCACTACCTCAATTCTGTTCTCTTTCACCCCTTCAATAAAGTTGGATTGAATTGACAAGAGCTTCTTAACTTCTGGAAGTGGGTCATACCACAACATAGTCTTCATCTTCCCTGGAATAAGTTCTGGCTGGTCAAAAGGGCAACCATGTTTCCAAAATATTTTTATCATTTCTGGCTTATACTTTGCCAAGACACAATGGTATGGCGTCAAGCCATGCTTGTCACGGTAGTTATAATCACACCCACGCTCCAGACATAGTTTAATCAATTCTGGACATTTAAATTTACTGACACATGCTATATATTCAAAGCGATTATCTATGATGCCCATGCCATTTATACAACCTTTTTGGGCTATATCTGCACCTTCCCTCAGTAAAAGCTTACACAACTCAGTGTTTTCAGAGTAAATAGCACAGTCTAAGGGAGTTCTACCATCACAATCCTTAACATTAATATACGCCCCTTTATCTATTAGTATTTTAGCAATTTTTGTTTGAATAGTTTCAAGTGTATTTCCGGTATACTTAAGACCTATATAGGAACAAACTACATGTAAAGGTGTCTCCTGAAATTTACTTTTACCATTTACATCCGCTCCTTTGCTTACAAGTAATTTTATTATAGAGATGTTTAAATAACTGCATGCAAATTGTAAAGGAGAAACAACTTCACTTGCAACCCAACCTTCTGTAATACTTGCTCCCATATCTAAAAGCAACTCCACCATTTTCAAAAGTTCCATTCTTATGGCTAAAAAGAGTGGACATATCGAGGTTTTCCTGTTTTCCAACTTTGCTCCTTTACTTACCAGGAATTTAACCATATTAAGAAAATTACCCCTTACGGCAAAAGTAATTGCATTATCACCATTTACATTTACAGCATCTATATTTGCTTTATATTTTAGTAGAACTTCAGCTGCCTCAGTATTGTTACAGAGACAAGCACATTGTAAAGCATTTAAATTTTTGTCTGTCTGTATAACTGGGTCATCGACAGGAAAACCAGCTAATATTATCTTTTCTATTATTGAAGGGGGATTATTATGATGGATTGCAAAATACATTGGGTAAATGATACCATTCCGAACATCAGGTGTATTTACATCTGCCCCAGAAGTAATGAGAAGTTCAGCAATATCTGAAAACTTTTCCTGAAGAGCCATGCTTAGAAAACTAAACTGACTTGCACTGTCTTTATTCACAGAAACTCCTGCTTCTATTAATAATTTGCACAGATGATAATTGTCATGTACTATTGCAGCCAACAGAGGAGGAAATTTTTTTGGTTGTTTCTTGATGCGTAGCACTATTAATGGGATGCTTGCCTTGGCATGTTCTGGCAGGTCGCGTGCTAAGTACAATACTTTATTGATGTTTCCATCATGCATTGCATCAAGAAGCTCCTTTTTCATCCTTTTCCTGTAAACAGAAAAACATAAATAAGCGCTTTATGGTGTTTTTGAAGGTATCACAAACAGATATATGCTTACTAAGCATCAAGGATGCTAATGGAAATAAGGGCATTTAGATATACAATAAATATAATTAGAGAAAAAACCAACTATCAAGAAAAATTATGTGCAGCAAGCACGTCCACTTAATAATTATCGTACAAAAACACTAAAAAAATTAACGAGTAAAAAATAAAGTATGACAGTACAGATACAAAACAATACAGAGTAATTGTCAAGATTTACTGATTATTACATTCATTGCTGAGAGGAAATATCTATAGTTGAGAAAAGTGGTCACACCACCAACTTTTTTCTCAGATGTCTATTACCATTGACAATAGAAATAGTGCATTTGCTAGGGACTCGCGCTTATGCCATATCTTACATTGAATGGTTTCAAATAAGCGCTCAGAAGACTGTTTTGCTTACTATTAGCTCGGCTACTAATTACTTCAGCATTTGCTGAAGAGAGACAGATTGAGACCTCTGGCGCTAACTGTATAAGAACTAATTTCATAGGAGAGGGAAACCTGTTTTACGGGTCCCATATGATAGACAGTCTTATTGTTTCTAAAGTCAATGCTATTTAACATTCAAATGTTCCTGAAGACAGCTGGCATCAGCTTACCTAGCTCTTGACCGATCGATAAAAATGTTGTATTAGCCTACAGTAGGAACATTGTCTGCCGTCATACGGATTGCGTCAAATGTCCTCGTAACCTCCGTAAAGGCGCTCAAGTCGATGAAATGTTCTAAATGATGTCTACATCCGTTAATATTTTGTTAGACTCTGTAAATACTTAAATGTATCCTTCCTTACCTTATGAGAAAGTTTTAGAAAATATGGAAAAAGTAAAGAAAATACCTCCTAGCATGTAAGTAGCAAGTAAGACCCAAAATAAGATGGTGATTGGCAAGAGAATTTGAAGAGGAAAGCTAGAAAATCTTCACTGTTCTAATATCATTTCTACACAACTTAGAAGATGTAAATTTTTAAATAGTTTTAAAATGTATTAATAAATATGTTTTTATATAGTCTGTGATGTCACATGCAATATCTTAGCACTATTACTTGACTTATGATTTTGGATTTGATAATAAGTGTTCATCCAAAATGAATTTGATTTTTGGTAATGTAGTAATTTGAAATGGTAATTATTGAATGCAGAGGGCAAATTTTTAATTTTTACAAAGCTTTTTTAAAATATTTTATATGCTCCACTTGTGAATAACAACCTGTTCAGTAAAATATTGTTTTATTTTAAATTTGTTTGATTGAGATATAACTAAGGTTGATATATTGTAATAGTACCAGTTAAAAACAGAGGACAGACGGGGACAAAGAATCGAAAAGACTTCATACTTCAATCTTTAACCATCAACTACTATCCTGGTATCATTTTTGACCCCAGATTGCAATTATTTTTATTTTATATCTTTTGTACTTGCAGGATTGTGCCATCTCTTCATCTAATCTCTTTTAAGCTAATGTGACATACAGTGCATGTGGTGATTTCTTGTCTGGTCACTCCATATCTGGCTGGGAAGCTTCTGGGGTCAGTAGTGACCCCACGATAGTAGTTACTTTCCTCTTTTTATGAAATTCCACCTTGTGAAGATAATCCACTCTAAAGAATAAGTTGTGAACTACGTCCTATAGAAATGTACTCCTAATATTCAACTGTGTGAGTTATTTGCCAAAAGACAGTGTGCATAACCCATAACAAAGTGAGTATTACACGTGAAGAATGCCAATAAGGGGAATAGGACAAGTAGAAGTCGCCAACTTTACAGGAGGTCTTTTTTTTACTTAAACAGTTATGTGGCCAAGTACTATTTCTTATAGTATGGGTTTGGTTATAAAAGAAAATATATAATTTTAATTTTTATAACATTACTAAGAGTAAAAAATTAGTTTTTTGTAAAATGTGGTTTTCATGAAAATGATTTATACCATTAAAGTAAATTTAAAATAAAAACTTTTTTATTTATAAAATAATACAAAAATGGTTCTATTTTCAAGAAGACAAGATAGAGAAAGGGCTATTATCATTTAAGTTATAAAAACAACATTTAAACAAATTTTAACGGTCTTTTAAAAAATGGCGTCAGTTTTGACCCCACGATAGTAATTACGTTAGTCAAAATAAGTATAGTAGTTAAGGGTTAAAGACTGGCTTGAGAATAAATCACAACACCTAAATGCTAGTACAAAATACGGGTCTTATAAAAGAGATGAATTGTCAGTTCATGAAAATGTAATTTCAAGGACAACCCCTCTTAGTTTGTTCTCCATTAAGAAATTTAATACTTTATCACATCCACTTCTGTCACAAAGGGATTGAAGCAGCTCTACAATAAGGTAGAGAGCATGTATTTTGGCTGAACAAATAATGAATTTTGTAAAAAGGTGTAGCATTTGCGATAAATTCCAGAAAGCTGTGTTCAAGACGAGATATTTCTTAGGCGTGCTCTTTACTGCCCATGGGAGGAGGTCACATCTGATATTATTTTCATATTGCTTGAAAAAACGTGTGATGGCGACTTTTAACATTTTTTTAAATTTTATTGAATCAACAAGTTCCACATTCACTATTTTTTATTTGAGAGAAAAAAAATCTTAGTCAATGGTGTACCAGATGTCTTACTTTCAGATTGGGGAGGCAATACAATTTTTTTTTTTTAGATTTGAAGGATAGCGGTGATTTAAACAAAGAGTTTCTAGTCTCATATTTGGAAGGTAAGACCAAAAGGTATATGCAAGAAGTAAAGAAATGCTCAGAAGACAAATCAGACATGTTTATGATACTTTTTTACCAAAGAACATACCAAGGAGAGGATTGGCACTAAACATTCAACAAATTATGGGATGGAAAACTAGAAGAGAAAACTCATATTCGCCCATATCTTGACGACTAATGTCTTCAAAATGAATAATGAACACTTCTTCCAACAACCTCTCAAATATTTAATCCTCAGTTAGGCCTACCTGATGGTATAATAAATAACAAGAAATAAAGAAAATCAAAATACTACAACGCCCCCAAAAGAATAAAAAGGACAGAATATGAAAAAGGGTAACAAGTCTTATACAGAGTGGACTCCCGGAATCGGCAAACTGATGTCATAATTAAAAAAAGGACCCCAACCACGGTATTATTTCATTAAAAACCAGGATGGCCAAATCTACTGAGAAAAACCTTGGTTTCTTAGAAAAAATATACACACAATTCTACAAATCATTCTAACGCAAACTGTGCTCAAAGTATTGAAAATAAAAATCCTTCTCCAAGTACTGGAATTGAGCAAGTTCAAAGATGAACAAACAAGAAAAATCAATGCCTAGACAGACCAAATTTGTTAAAGGATCTTTATTTACAAGTAAAGGGCCATGTAATTGTAACAACATTTTAGAAGAGAATATGTTGTTCCACTAACCCAACAAACAAAATTAACTGTCATTCAGGTCAAAGCCGAGCTTCTCCATGAGACAGCAGGCCGAGTTCCAATATTGGGGCTGTAGCAGAGTGTCTATGTGATGATTATTAATTATTCACTAGTAGGACGCATCTCATAGAAATATGAGCGATTATGAGGGGTAAATACACATGCAGTGGTGATGACCCACCCGCCCACCCATACACGTACAATGGTGATGACCCCGCCCGCCCACGCATACACGTACAGTGGTGATAACCCGCCCCGCCCACCCCAAACACGTACAGTGGCATTGAAAAAAACACGTAAAGTGCTATTGATACATCTTATCAATAGCACTTTACCCGCTACTATTGAAATAAAAAGCGACCATATTATAAATGAGGCTTTTTAAACCTTATCAGTGCCGCTAAAGCATGGTGATGTAACAAAACATTAGTTATAAAGTGCTCCTGAGATATCTTAAGTTTGAACTGAAATAACAAGTTTTAATCAGCTCATAAATCAAGTCAGAAGTGGTAACTGACAGCCGGCATTGTGGCTCAGTGGCTAAGGTTTTGGACTGCGGAGGGCAAGATCCGAGGTTCGAATCCCCACTGAGCCAACAGTCGGTAGTTCACTCGTTGAATAAAGTTCACACACAGGCCTGCAGGCCCATGTGAACTGGCGAGTGAAGATAAAAAAAAACCTAATGTATTCAGGTTTATAACTAAGCTTATATACCGTCATTTATTTCAGTATGTTTTATGTATGTAAATTTTATTAGAATATGATTACTCGTTATTATGATTTTACTCATTTTTATTTGTTAATAATTAAAGTAGAGAATTAAATGCAAACCATCTGCAAAATTCTCTATTCAAAAAGCATGTTTGGTCAACAGCCTATTTCTGACATGATAGCACATGAACTGGAGATTTATCTAGTACCTATGTAAAATTGTATAAATAAATTTCCTTATGTTGTAATCCATTATGTTACTGCAAGTTGTAATGATGATTATCTACATGCACTACCAGTAGCAATTTCATTGAAATTGCATATTTATAGAAACAGAAAAATGTCCTTAACTCGGTTTCAATTTTAATGAAATATCCTCTCTTTGGTTGTTAAAAGGTCTACTCCTTAAATGTTCAAGTTAACCAAGAAGGCTTACTGTAAAAGCAGTTATAAAAGGATGTAAAAACAATTAAATAAATAAAAAATGTCAGTAGGTATAAATATTTTACAGTAATTTTCAATGTTGTTCAAACAAAATTTAACTCAGATTACCCAGCGATCGTGAAGTGATACATAAACTCTACAGATGATTGCTGCTACTTGGTAACCATGTAATCAACTATGACAGTACCATAGCTATTGCAAAAGATCCTGCAATCAATACTACAGATCCAGTATAAAATTATTGGCTATTCCCACGCTACCCCCAAATGCTTATAAGAGCGAAAGATAGTGATTTGGTACTGTGACACAATATCTCAATGCCATCCTGGGGGTGTAAATGTTACAATTCTCATTTCGAGCTTAGCTGAAAGAGCATAGCATTGAAAGCCGATGAGAGAGAAATAAAATTGGGTGGCGTGGTAAATAGGTTAGTGTAAACCTTTCCGTTTGATATGTTTTCGGCAATCTTGAAAATTGTTTAGTGCTAAAGTTATGAACAAGTGAGATACTAGATTGCATTATGATGAATTTTCTCTCGTTCACTTTGAATTGTCATTATAAGTCTGTCACAAATTTTTTAAAAAAGAAAACGACAACTGGGTAATCAGTAGTGGCGAGTTTGTTTTTCAAAGGCACCAACAGGGAGTAGGACATTTCTTAGTGCATGAGCAATCAAAATGCCAGCACCAACGCTATAGGCCCCCTACTCACGCCACTTAACAATTTACATTCTGTAATACCGGTTAGTTTTTTTGTAGTTCGGATAGTAATCCTTAATCTAAATTATCTTATTACTTGTTAGCTAAAATTTCAAGGCAATACTTTAAAAGTTCCTACCCATGTAGGCCTTTGTCTTTCTTTACAAAACAGTGATTTAAATAAGTTTTATTTCAGTTGTTGGGGCCTATTATTTATTATTATTAGCCAACTCTTAAATTGTTATCATCTTAACAATTAAAGATCCTGAATGTACTCGGGTTTTGTAGTTAGTTTGGTACTTAATTAATCCCAAAATCCACTCTAATTTTATTGTTTTTGAAATAAATCAAGTTTTACAGGTAATCATTAGAAAGAGCACATTATAGTTTTTCTCCAAACTCTTATAAGATGGGCTAATTTTGAAAGGACTTACATAAAATTTGGGAGAATTCCAGATAACATTAATTTACAATCTATCTGTATACAGTGTTAGTTAGATTTACGTTAGATAACATAAATACCCTTTCTATAGTCCAAAGGGGTCTTGGTCTCTTCCTATAACTAAAAGTTAATATTTCCCAATAATCAAATATTTTAGCTTTTCTCCCCAAAATTATTATTATTTTATATGGTATCTCCCAAAATTTACCATAATATGGTCTAAATTGGATAATAATGTCTTTGTTTTCTATGAATTATGTTTGAAACTTGAAATGCCATTAGACTTAGGCCCTTACGAGAGAGTTTTGGGAACAAAATTACCTATTAAAAACATTACTTTTTATTTATACCAAAATAAAAAAATTTTCATATACACTAACCTACAACATCCTATTTCACAACTCATGTCTGTAATCACAGGAAGAATTGATGAAGGATAAACGAGATCCTAAATAGATAAACCAGTCACTGGATTAGACCAACAGCTAAATAAAGTGAAATGAATCGACAGTGTGACATGTATATCCACACATGTGCTAGTTCGTATGACACGTATGCACGATAAGTATTCAAACACGGGGAGCGCCAATGCAGAACAAAATAACAGACACAGTAGACTTGTGGCGTCACTGTGGGTAAAATCACTGGTTTTATTAGAAGAATTATTAATATTTTTTTGTAGGGTCCCGTGGGCCACAGCAGAGCATAATCGAGTTCAATGTTACCATTCCGTTGGTAGTTTCAAATTACTGTCTTATAAGTATAGAAGAACATATCTTGAGCAAACATTTATTTACTAAGACTTGCCATTGATTGTAGCTAATTAATCTAACAAAATAATACACATTGTTATTTAAAAAGAGAACTTATTTTTCTTTGTGTAAAAAAAAAAAAAAAAACTAAATAGACCTAGTAAGGACAATAATTTCTGGTCTCGGTTGAAATAAATCAATATGGTAAGTAGAAACACTCGAAATTCTTTGCTATATGTTAGGGAATAATCAATGGTTAGATTAGAGAAGTGAATATTTAACCCAGCAGGCGACACAGCCCTCGCACAACAATCAAAATTAAAACACATTTTAATATTAATGTTTAGGGTCCTGCATTTAGTGGATAAATTACAGTATATCACTACAAAGTTTTTACCGTACTACAACTTTGATTGTCATAAAATATGAGTGATGTACCGTGGGTCTTTTGAACCGGTACAATTTGTATGGGTTTTCTTCACCCTCTAATGTAAGTTTGGCCAGACTACCTGAGTTAGCCCTGCGGCCTGCGCTGTTGACTTGTTACTTTCGTGGCCGTTGCCTCAGGCTATGATCTAGATTTCCGGGCTGTTCTCTCGGTTCGACCGGGATTTTGTATTTAGTTTCCGTCTACCTGTTGAACATGGTAATGAGAGTCTAGAAAGAAAACAACATGACGTAAAGTTTGCTAAATTTTCTGTTAATTTTAAAGCCTAATCCGCGCCTTTTAATTGAACAAATTTTTGTTTAAATAAGTTAAGTCCAGGTTTATTTGTTATTTTCAGTATGTTGTTAATTGTGTGTGTCCTCTATCTAGATGAGAGGTGTTAATCTAAAGGTCAGACCCTTTGGTGCTCCCAATGTGTATTATTATATCAGTAATTCTTTATTTTAATGTCAATGTTTAGTTCTTATACTTTGTCTAGTGTCTATATACTTTTTGATTGAGTATAATTGCAAATTTGAGGTACCTTTTTTTACTATATTATTCTGTTCTTTGACAATAAACCTCATTCTAACCTGTTTAAATGTTTGTTAATTATGATCCTGGTATGCTTTAACTTTAGTTTCTAAACTTAAACCAGTCCCGGACGGGCTCATTGAAAAGGGCGGGTGGACCAACTGTCCGCCAATGGCGCCGATATAATATATGAACCGATATACATATATAGAGGGCCGATGTTCTAGAAATTGAGGTGCTGGAGACTGTACCTGAAAAAATATATCTCGGGGGTTGTAGGGGTAAGTGAATACCCCCCATACGTGAAGCGTGGGGTTCGGGGGGAAAATTTTTGAAAATAAACGCATCTTGAAATAGGCAATTTTACGCGCTACTGGTTACATTTTTTGCAACTTGTAAATCCATGATCTTTTTTTTATTATTTATTTGAAAACAATTGAGATCAAAATAAAGCTGTTGGCAAGAAACAATCTGAGTTAACAATAATTTTTTTAAATAAATAAGAAATATATATATATAATCTTCACTTATAACGAGTTTTAGTAACTATAGTATTTTATGTTCATAATCTAGCATTTTCATGTTTATTTATATATTATTGACTTGGGTATTAACTGTATATAGTGTATTTACAAAAATCCCCTTACAAGTCCCGGAAAGAGTGTCGGGAGGTGAGATAAATGAAACAAGGGCGCTTTGGTTTAATAATTCCCTAATGTGATATTAAATAATATCGTAAAATACATCGTTTACTAGTAATTAAGGTAAGTGATAGAGCCTAAACACAACCAATAAGTAATTAAGTAAATGGGTCCTAGAATGTTAGTAAAACAACCTCTCTTTTCTGAGCTATGAAGTCCACACCAAATTTGTTATAAGTATCGATTCAGTCCAAACCATCAATTTTACCTTATATTATCCATTTCCCACTTAGGCATGATATTTGAAAGATTCAAGATTTTGATTTGTCATTGTGGAACCTTCAGACGAGTTTTGTAAGTAATAAGTTTCAATTGTTGGAAAATATTCTTTCACAGCCTAACTTGGGTTAAAGGAATTGTAAGCGATATCTTTTATAAACGTTTATAAAGTTCTTTGTATTGCAAGCAATACTTATTATATTCAACGAGGCACTTTAAATGCACAACTTTATAACAAGTGTTACAGGTCTTATGCTTCAGTACAAATTGAACGGAGTCTAGGTCAAAGTATATCATTCGCGTCGCCACCTATCAATTCCTTCGAGAACTAGTTCATTATCTGATTCCTCATTCGTGACTCTCCTGTCCTCTCTGCTGACATGCATATGAGATGTACTTTTAACCATACTAAGTGGTAATGTAAGTTTTAAGGACCACCTATTTATGTCTGAATAAATTACTTAATAACTAGTTAGGGTAGGAGGTGGTGTTTTATATAAGTTAAAATAAATCATATTTTTAATAGTGCTCACTGCACACGATCACGCGCTACGTGCAAGTGAAAAGTATTTTGCGTGTCATAATTTTTTGGGTTACGAGGGCGCCCCCCTGACCCGCGATGGCGCCCAAGGTGGAGGGTGCGCACCGGGACGCGTCCCCGATGTTCCCGGAGCGGGGGCCAGTCCGGTCCTGGTTATTCTCACCACCCTTTAGGTTCTCCTATTTGTAGGTCTCTTACCGCCTGTTCTAATTAGGTCTTTTTTTTTCTGTAGTGTTGAATGTAAGTATTTCCTAAAATGGTTATTTTTTTTTTATATTTTGTATATTCTAATTGGGATGTATTAATTTTTTGTTTTGGTTGACTTTGTGGCTGTTTAGGTCCAGGTCCTGCGAGCAGGACTTGTTCACATCCAGACTCCGTTCGGCGGCCGAACTCTGCCATTTCTCGACTGTGGTGGGCCAGGCCTTTTCATGCTGTTTGCGTGCCACTGTATGCGCCTGTGCCCGTCAAACCCTCTTACAGCTTATGGGAGCCTTCTGTCTTTTAGGTCAGTGGTCCTTACCATTTTGTTTCCCGTTGGCTGAGATCGGGGATGAAAAGATGATAATAGGAGCCAAGCAATCAAGAATCAATTGCACCAGAATTAAACAATAAACATTTTCTGCTGTCCCGACCACCTTTTAATAGTTATTAAATTTATTAGAGAAATTTATAGGTTATTTTAAGAAAAAAATTTAGGTTTATCATTGTTATTTATGCATGTAATTTGTTATTTGGGTATTTATAAATATTTATCAATTGTTTTAATATTTATATTTTTTACAGTATTACGTTTTTTTGAGATTGTGTATCTCGTTATTATCTAAATATCTATGAACCGTCGTTAAAATTGCGACATTTCTGACTGTTTTAATAACAGTAGGGACTATGTTTTTCAAATTTATGAATTTTTGTTTATTGTTTAAATTTTTTAAAATGATTTATCTCTTGATTATTTTAAGGGCCGTTAGTTTATAAGTTTTGGTATTATTTTAGTGTAGCGTAATGTTTATGTCTGAGGTTTTTTGATTAAACGAGTATCCGAGTGACTATATGGTTACTTTTGTTAGATATCTTAATTTTTTAAATTTTTAAAACCAAAAGGGAAGGGCTTTTTTTAAAAGTAATATTCATGACTTTATATTTTCAATTCGAGCTGGCCAAGGGATATCCGTGCTGACCTCCCTGTTCCTTGTTGGAATAAATCATGGGATTTGGGCAAAATTGCCGATTTAATTGGTTTTTTCAAATTTCTAAATTTCATAAATGTTTCAATATAATTACGATATTTGAAATTTTGTTGTCTTTTATCCTAGTAAATAAATCTGAAGATAGGTCACATCTGTAATTTCATTTATGAAATTTGTAGCTTTGCACTAATTTTGTGTTTTATAAATGTAAGTGTTTTTGAATGATAAATTTTTAAATTGTGACCTTCTGCTAAAGAATTGGTTTGAATTATTTTGTAATAAATAGTTTTTTTTTTGCTCAGCTTGCCGATTGTGATTAAAACCCTCCACTGCCGGCCCGTGTATCCTATCGCTTATTCGTGTCTTTGAGGAGGGTGCCATCCCTCGTATGCATGACCGGTTCCCCAGTGTTTGGTGGTGGATGGAGTCTCAGTGATTGATACAATCAGTAAAATACAACTATGCAGTCGCCAAGTATATTAAAGAACCCAGTCACTCATAATTTAATACAATTTGCAGTTTATCCCTTATTAATTAATTACCGTTCTCTTCACAATAATAGAAAAACAGAAGTCGGATTACAATTATTGGTATTATAAGGATGTACCATCATATAGGCTTTGGCCGTCGTCTTCCTGGTAAAAGCCTCATCCTTCCTCTATGTAAGTGTTTTCGTGTCATTGTCTTTTGTTTGTTTTCCATGTCTCCTGATCCTTTCGTGTAAGTGGTGGGGGAACATTAGGGGACCTTTAATTTTGTGTAGAGGAGCGGGGGGGGGGGTGGGGGGGGGGGCTTTTCCCAAGAGAGATGTAAATTTAAATTTCCATTTGAATGTGTTGTGGTTTGATTTTTATTTGTGCGTAATTTTCTTATAGTCGCATTAGAGGTTTTTATTGTTACGGCGGGGGTTATCGGGGCTATAATTTCTTTTCAAATCTCACTAGGAGCGACCCTGTCTCGCCAGCTGGATTTGGTGGATTATTAACTTACAAACTTATGTATTAATTTGGTAATTTTTCAAATAGGGCGTTACGCTACGCTTATTACAGTCGCGTAGGAGCCGCTGGTATAAATCAGGCTGCTTTTCCTCGCAGTTAACCTTTTCAGTTTTTAATAAATTTTCGTTTTTAAATTGTATTTTTTAAGAACTGTTTTATGAGATGTTTATTTCTGATTCCTATGTTTTTTGTAAGTTGATTATTTATTTTTCTTCAGTCTTGTTTTTGTACTTGTCCTATGTAGTAATTATGTTTTGTGAAGTTTGAGTAAGTGGTGTGTTATCAGACGTTCACTTATTAAAAAAAAGGCTTATAACATTTTGTATTATCGTGTTTATAATAATTAAATGAAGATGGTGATTGGTTCTATAGCCTGTAACTTCTATTTTATTTTTGTGCTTTTTCTTTGACAGTGGACAGTTTTGTTATGGTTGGTTACAAATTTGTGTACATTTAAAAAAAGGAGGGTTAAATTATATCTGTGATCTAAATATTTAATAAGTTAAGACCCTTGTTATTTTTCTTTCGTTAAGGTGATTTAGGGGTCATTTTATTTATTTATTTACGGAAAATTCGTTTTTATTACATTAATTTACTGAAACAGTAGAGTATAACATTTGCTTATTAAACTAAACATTGGCGTATGGCAAATAGTACTAGTAAATTATGTAAACAGTAAGTAGATTACTAAACATAATAATCTTTGATTAATATTATATTATCTTCCCTATTATCCTTATCCTATTCACTCATCTTCCTTCCTCATAGGAAGAGCTGTCGTCTGATAGAGGATAAGCCGAGATGAAAAATGTCTACATCAGGTAGCAGGAGATTCGCCAGGGCGCCGGATACGAACACATTGTGTACGTACTTAGATTCATACACTGTTTCATTGGTGAAGCCTAGGAGCTAGTCAAGACATCTCTCATGGTCCACGTTCCAGTTGGAATAGGCGAGAAATTACGCCCTTCAAAAAGCAACAGACTGGTCAATGAAGTCCATTAACAAGTTTGTAGATGAATAAGACGTCCTGCGACAAATACTTACTCTCCTTCAAGTGGATTGCAAAATTGTGAATGTGTGTCCGCAAGAGAGATTTCACAGGAACATTCAGATGAGCAGTACCAAGTCGATTCCCAGACCAATCTGAGAAAACCTGGTTTATACATCTCGAGCAACATCAGCCAGATACTTCTGATGTAGGAGGAAACCAGACCACAGTAAAGGAGTATCCAAAGTGGGGAGTCATTACAAGGAGACGTAAAGAGATCTAAGCCGAGCTGGATCCCAAAGTAGCCTCGATGTAGTCCCAGATTTCAGGGAGGGGGCTGTTGGCTTTGGAGCAGCACAAAGAACAACCTGTGACTCAGCAGAAAGAGACCGACGAGAACAATGACCCCAATGACCTTCCACCTCATCACTTTCCTCAATATTCTTGCCATGAGATGGTAATTTTGAAGATAATTTGGAGAAGCCTGTCGATAAATACATAAGATAAATGTCGATAAATACATTTTAGTCAACATTAAGAGCTCATGCCATTCAAAATACACCAGTCTTCCAACAGCCAGCAGTTCAAAGCTTTGGAGTTGAATAAGTAGTCTTGAAAAGAAAGAAATTGGAGTATCATCAGCAACAGGAGATGCGGACACAGAGTATGCTGGTTAGATCATTGACCAAAGCACATTAAATAAGATGGGCCCGAATGTGAGGGAATCATTCACCTACTGGGACCAATGCCCCTCACACTCACTCTTGGGAATCCCATTATATTTTATACAAGGGGTGGGTCTTGGCAAGACTCACAAATTCATAAACCATAGTAAAAACTCTCATGTAGAAAATTGTATCTTAGACGATCTCTATATATTTTTAACCTTTCCAGTTATCTATATCCATTCGGATTTAAATAATGGTAACTGTGGCAATAAAACCTGGATATCATAAGTTTCAAATATCCGATAAATCTGAGGTTGGTGGTAAGGGCGTATAAAAATGTCTCTCTCGAGTTCTATAATAACTTAGCATGAACCTGGTCCGAACCTAACGGGCAGTACAGCGAAACCTTCAATAATATGTGGAATTTAGGTCAGTTTTAAAAAACATTTTTAGGCTCCCAAAATATAGGATGCACAATACTTACTATAACTAAAATATTTGTCGATAAGATAATATTTCAAGAGCCTTACAAATGTGCAGAAGAAATAATTAGCTCAAAACTAACCCTTTGAAAGTAATTTCAAAGATGTTGATTATCAAAGGTGACTTAGTGTTGGGGTTGTGCCTCTGAAAGCTGGAATATTTCCCCCCCAAACCCAGCGGATGAATACTGATGGATAAAGCCAATCTGCGTTGAAACTTAATACTTCAAAGTTACCGAACACTCTATGCTTACCATTACCATTAGACTTGCTTACAAGTGCAGGCCACGAGCGAAAGATTCACACGCGTACAAGATTAATCACTTGTAACATCATGGCGTTTCTGTTTGGTTACTGAGAGCTGCTTTAATTAATTTTATCTTGTTAATTTACCATCGTCGTGTTTTATGACGCTCGTTGTATTAAACGAATGCGAAATTAAAGTAAAACAATGTAACTTGTACCTTTTTCACAGAGTTGACCTCGTAACGGTTAATTAAAACGTGTATCACAGCATTGTATTATTTATCACATATTTATATGGCAGATCATAACCTCAAAACCTGGGGGGAGCTAGAGGGAACTAATTAGGCGCATTAGTACAAAGAGACTACGACCCGATGAAGAGTGACAAATCCATTTCTTAGACTGAATGTAACTTAATACTTTTATATTAATACGTTACGGTTTAACATTGAACTTATTTTGCTATGTAGGTGGATCGTGTTTCTGGAAGAATCAAATTATGTTTCTATTTCTTTTCCATAAGAGCAAATCTTCTGGGCGTGATATCATCAAACCCTGCTATTTATAGGTTATGTTTTTACGTTTTAGGTATATAAGTTGTCATTAATGGGTGAGTTAGTTGATTTTATATTTAAATATACACTGTAACATTAAGAATGGAATGTGTACTAAAACATGTCTCTAGTTTTTTTCAGATTGTGTCACAAAGCCTTTGAGCCTATTCCACTTATATACTATAAAACCTTGAGTCATAATGCTGTCACTTTAAATAGAAAATTACTTAGGCCTATTAACAAAACAAAGAGTATAGTGGTAAGTATGAACTATTGTGCTCATAACGCTCTCATCTCTCTCTCATCTCTATTATCTGGGAATATTTATAAACTGTTTTTGTGCGCTCCTTTGGCAGCTTGCTTAAGAAAACTCCGGTTGTGTATGGAGCTCGGTAGTATCCAAACCACCAAGTACTTGCTAAGGAACTTTTAAAGCTGCACTCAATTTAAGGCTTAGATGATTTAGAGTAGGTTGTTTAGGCTAGTAGGCCTAACTTGTTTTATTGTTAAATTTCACTATTGCATTTTATATAGTGCCTGTATTGTATTTAAAACTATTCATCTGAAGTACACGAAAACACTGTCTATTGTATATACAGTACTTACTTCTATTGATTATATTACAAACATTAACCTATTTATGGTTACATTCACAGAGCTGAATAAAGGTTGGGAATTATACTTTAAGTATGTAATACTATATATATTTTAATTGAACAGGTTGAGTTCCAGGCCAATTTTTGACGATCATGCTACAGCCCACATGTATCATATTTGCTGCACATCATGTCTGCTATACAGATCAGACAGCGTGTATCCGATTTGATCACAAGTAATCGACTCATATAAGGCTCCATGAATCGAATTTACTGCACTTTTTAAGCCTATAACCCTATACTGCCGTGTAGGCCGGTTCATGGATAAATGTCAGGGGTTGTTGGTTTTTGAAAATTTATCTATTTATTAGTCTGTGATAATGTTAGATACTCTGATTAGTGGTATGAAAAGAATTAGGAACGAAAAAAGAACATATAAGAAGGTATTTTAGTCCTCTTATGTATAGACTGTATTGGAGATAATGTCTTTAAGAAAGGATCTAGAAAATAAGGACCAGAAAAGTATTAAAAGAACTGCAAGTAAACAATTTAAGTGACTATATAATTAGTGACTTATTATAATAAGTCACGAGCCAACGAGTTCCTTAAAACTTCATCCAAAATAACCTATGTATCAGGTATTTTAAGTCAGGTCGATAACTTTAAGGATGTCTTACTAACCCAGGTAAAGTTAGGACTAAGAAGTCATCTATAACTATAACACTTAACTTGGGGACCAACGGATTAAAGGTGACTTCCGAACTACCCACCACGATCTAGGTTAGGCAGGCTGCATGCATACGGAATCGGCTCATATGGTCACTTTTATCCAGGGAACATGCCGACCGCTTGATTTTGCCTGACGCCCGTTTAATCCTCGATAACGTTTGAAACCCTTCAGTGCAAGTGCCACGTAACTGAACTCAGATTACGTTTTCTAACAAGACACGTAACAACAATAAGAAACGTTATCACTTAATATAACGCAACTTCTCAAGGTTTGCGAAATGGATTACACTTTTATATCTGTTTTCTTACTAAATGAATTGGATGATCTCCTAGTATAGTAGATACTATCTAGATAGATCTAGATTATTCTTATTCTTTTTTTTATACTTATACTTTTTTCTTGACTGGATATAGTAGGATAGTATTGGATATGCTATAGTATGGAAATCAGGAGTTGGTTACCAGAGGAAAAGTGGGAAACAATGCAATATTCTCAGGACCAATAGGTCTTCGTTTAGTCGGAGTCGGAAATAATTTACAACAAATAAGTAATCTTGAGGTGGATTGATATAAAACCCAATATATTGGCCGTTCATATTGTAACCTACTGAAAGCAACAGTGTGAGAGAGATGCACTGAGTGGTGGAAGTGAGATAGAGAACGTCTCTTTCCCCACTGTGTTATTACATGTTGTTATAGAAACTAGGTAGATGGTAGGTATCGTTGTTACAAGCCTCAACCACTCAGTCTTAAGCAGCAGTGACCATTGATCAACACTAAGAATGAATAATAATGTAAATAACATATATCAATAAAACAACCGTGGAAGTTAGTCACTCCCGTGATATACGACAGTGTAGCGGAGGAACTTTGCTCCTCGCCCGCTGAAACCCATATACGCGATAACAAGTACTGTAGGTAAATTATATCCGGCCCAATTGTAGTGAAATGAAATGATCAAAGAATACTTAAATAATACCTTCCTACATGGTGTATGTATGTTTTAATGAAATACAAGATTAAATTTGAATCTTGAACTTACTACATTTCAAAATATCTAGCGCAGAAACCTTCGTTGTGCTGCCGGGGTAACAAAAATGTACATGCCTATAAATTATAATTAGATTTTAAATTGGAAAAGTGGAAAAATGTGCGTTTTTTTAATAAAAATAACTTCCTCCCTTAGTGAAAACATGGGCGTACTTTAATTTAAAGTATTAGATTAAAAACCATTGCTATTACTGAAGGACTATCTAATTATCTAATTATTATTTAGTACTTGTAAAAAGTACTCGAATCAACACTCTTTTAATGTAATTTTTTATTTCCACTACGTCTGTATTTTCTATACGCTAAAAGTTCATCCAGTACGAAGTGCAGTAAAGTCCACCACAAGTGAAGTACCTCTTCCCCCCCCCCCTACAAAATAGATTATATTAGTCGTTGCCTCCAATTTTATATGCCAAAAACCATTCCTTAATGATAGGTAATTAATTATGACATCAGTCTTTCCATTGGCCGAACTTTTAATACTTTATGTAGATAATGTGAGCAAACTAGAAAGATTTCCGTTTAACTCTCGTTCCGTGGATAATATTTTTGTAGAGCTGGGGAATTTAAATGGCTTGTGAAACTATCCATCAATATGGAGTTTTTACTTTATTATAGTAATATAAAGAAAGGTATTTAGTTGTAACTTACAGTATTGAGGAGATTGTAGGCGTTATGTACTGTATTGCGTTCGCTCTTAGTACTGACATGGCGTTCGCTCAATGGTTGCCATCGACGTTGACACTCTACCAGAGAAGTCCGGAGTGTCCATGTTGAGTGGTAGGTAAGGTTCAGATGTTGTATAGGGAAGAGAACTGAGTGTCAGGCTTGTCAGTTAGTAGGAAATTAGACCCATACTACGTGTTCGGATTCCACGTAAAGTTGTATGTTAGTAGCCCTTAGTTGCTTCAGTATTAGGATACTAATAAATAGTTCTCTCTCCAGCGGACAGTCAACTTTATTAGTAACAATAACACCACTCGTTCATCTACACTCATATTCGCCCAAATCTCTACGATCGGTGTCTTTCCTATGAATAGTTAAATAACGGTATTGCTATTGTCATTTCATATGGTTTTCTTCATAATACAATCAAAACCACAAACAGATTCTTTAAGGGTTTGTGGTTTTGTCATCAAATCTTTGAAAGGTTATATAATTTTTAACATAGAAATGAAAAGTGAACAATTTTATCACAATTGTAGCTGACGAAGCGTACAGTAAATTTGAAATTAATTAACTAATTATTGTATTAAATAACATTTTCCGTACAAAAAAAGTGCTACATGTGTGAACGGTGACAGTATTAATTCTATCGTTCTACAGAATTTCAATGAAAAAGCTGGTTTAAACGGGTAACTGAATCCTTTCAATTTAGACACATTGAAGCCTACATTTGTAGCCAGTTTGATCTCTTCCAATTACCTTTAGTTTCGACCTGTCTTTGCTGACGTACACTGCCTTTCAGTCTATTGGTGTAAAATGTTATTTCTTTTTATATTGCTATGGTCAATTAACTTCAAATGTAAAGTATTAATTAAAATTATTATTTTTATTACTATGAAGAAAACATCTAAAGAAATGGACACAATGGATACTAAAGAAATGGATAAAATTACTATAGAAATGGACAAAACACAAGTTATGTAATATTCCCTAAAATGTAGTTTGAACAATATTGTTTATTTATACAGTATTTGGGTGTAGACTAGGTTACAAGTCAAATGATGTCCTGTTGTAATAAAATAAGTTAAATTATTGGTAAATATGCTTTTTACATGAAAAAAAATGGATCCAAAGAATTGGCACAAACTTTCCCTCATATTAAACACACAAAAAAAAACGTTGAAAATTACCAGTTTGATTCCCAAATATTTTTTTGCCATAGGTAAAAAAGAAGTCCAGTTAGAGATATGCGATTCTTACTAAAATATTTAAAATTTTAATTCAAACCTTTCCTAACAATTTAATTAAATCCCTAGAGCCGTTTTTGAGATATTTATATTTTTGTATGTTTTTGTCCATAAAAAAAAAAAAAAAAAAACTAAATTAATAAAAAGTGAAAAAATAGTTTGAAGATATTGGCTAAATACACATACATACCTACTTTCATAAAAATTGATCTATCCGTTTGGTCTCCAGCGAACTGCACATACACAAAGACAGACACACATACGGACATACAACAAAAAGTTTTTAAGAAAAAACACTTTTTTGTGCTCAAGGGACCCTAAAATGGATTTTTAGACCATCTTGTGGGGTCATTTTTTACATTTTTTTTAGAAAGTAAAAACATATGCTAGCTGAACCTTTTAAAAAAATATTTGACAGTTCAGTTAAAAAAATGCAGAGTGACGTGATTTAATAGCTAATACCTGAAGGTTTTATTCCATTAGTTGCCTGTAGAATTATGATTTACTTAAAATAACAAAGCACTTTGATCTACAAACTTAACCATGTGTAAAATAAATGCAGGTTCTATGTTGTGGAAAGAAGAGATGATACGGTTATAACCCTTACCCGAGGCTAGTTAGCTTAAATTTAATCGACCCCACAAATAAATAATAATGCCACTAACATTTTTCATAGGGCACAAATTAATTAACATAATTGTGCTGCTTTGACGTGTCAGGAATAGTACAAATTATCCCCGAAAGAGTGATAACCATTTTGTTTCTCGGGTTGAGCTGAACCAGAACCAAATATCATTTCAATTAGTTAAAGACACTTGTCCGTTTGTAATGTACAATAATATAAAAGGATGTGTGAGTTAAAAAATAAATAATTTAATTTGGAGAGTTGTCATTCATTTATTTATTTTTTTTTTATTTTACTTAATATGGACAATTAATGCTATGGAAAAAGAGGGGACATATTTAAGATATTTTTTTACATTTTCTCAATTTTCACTCTAAGTATACAAATATTGATAATAAGAAAAAAGCAAAGTAAGTGAAAGAAAGCCACAAATTACGAAACTATTGCGCAATTAGTTTTGTTATATTGGTATATAGGTTACAATAATAGTATTAGTAAAAAAAAATAATAGTTACTGTCATAATATGTTAATTAATTGAATGTATTTTGTTATTATGCTAAATTGCAAGATAGAATCCCGGGCCGACCTATAGTAAGGGAACCTCTTTCGAGAAACAATGTTTATCGAATTCTTTTGAATTCATTAAATAAAAAACATATGAGCCAGTTTTTCCCACTACTAAAATTATATTTGTACATTGTATCATTTATATAAGAAGATAGTTTGATCTTAATGTACTTAGGTTTTTTTTGTTGGTACCGTTACTGTGCAAAACTAACTATTAATGAAAAAAAAAAAAATAAATAAATAAAATAAAACTCTTTTCAAGATATAGAATAAAAGGTTACAGCTTTGAAAACCAAACTGTTCTAACTGATTCTTATTTTTAGATAAGAGACGCTGACTCAGCTTAAGTGTATTTTAAGGCTAATATGAATGATTATATGAGTGTAGATGACATGGATAGTCTTGTTACTAATTAAGGTTGACTGTTGCTTAGGAGGAGTAATTTATTAATAGTTCAATAGCTAGGGCAACTAAATGGCCTACGTTGCGTGGAATCCGAACCACGTAGTATTGGTCTGATTTTCAGCTGATTGACAAGCCTGATACTTAGTTCTCTTCTACAAAACAAACGGACACTGACTACCACCCAACACGGACACCCCATACTTCTCTAGTAGTGTCCAAGTCGATGGTAACCATTGATCGGACGGTGTTTTGGTCTTGCATGGTTACCGTTTAATTGAATGGTATTGAATTGAACCATTTAACCTATCAATTACACTCCACAACACTTTCTCCCCTAAGTAACTGTGTTACGCCATTAGTGCCGACTAGTGACGAAATATTTGAACGAAATGCAAAAGTAGAAATTAAATTAATTGGAACGGAAATGGAATGGAAAGGAGTAGAAAGAAATGGAAATGGAACGGAAATGTAATGGAAACGGAATGGAAATGAAAGGGAATGGAATGTAATGGAAATTGAGTGAAAATGAAATGATAAACGTCTTATTGAAACTACAAAAAGCAAAGATCGAACTATTCTGCTATTGACATATTTTGTTGTATGGACTGTTGTAAGGCCTATCTCCTTGTGGATTCGATTTATACAACATACTACTAATAATGTTCGTCTAAAGTTATATAAAACATACATGACTTGACAAAACACAAATCAATTCCTGTATGGCAAGTAACTAGAATACAGAACCATTTTGGAGACGTATCCATAATTCCTATCACTGTTTATAATATAGATGTAAGCCCTGATTCTAATCTGTTGGGTTAGGCTAACAGAAACTTAAGGGTAATTCAAAGTTTGCTGGAGTTTGATCAGACTTGACCAAAGTTATCTCAGCTGCACCAACATCATCTCGAAACAGCTCAACACTAAAACACAAGTTTTCATTAAGTCATGTTACGTTAAATACTTTTGTACATATACAATATTTCATTTATATTCAATATATATAGTAATTCATAGATTGTCACTACTCTCTGAGTCAGGTTCTTCATTGTTACTTTTTTCGACGAAGGAAACTGGACGAACATTACTGCAAGATATGATTTTCTACTAAAATTAGTTAATAGTAAAATATATTTGTAGCATAATTTTCTTTTAATTGAAGCTTTTATATTTTGAAAAAAAACCTGTACCAATTTATGTTAATGACATTCTAACCGTATAGAAATTTCAGTTAAAAAAATCCATAAATCACACAATCCTCAGCTGTAAATTAAATATCATATCAAAAGTTCATTTTTTTGATAATAACAATTTTTTGAACAATTACAAGAATCCCAACTAGCACAAAAAAGTTAAAGGAATAAAAATTGAATATATGTTTGTTACATTATGTTTGGAATATTACATAAAACGTCCAAATTGTTAGTTTTATACTTTCTCCCAGTTTTTATATTTACAAAACTATATTCATATTTAAGTTAATTGGTTCCCCCAACATTCCTCGAGCTAGGAAGAAGATAAAATAGCTCGCTTGGATTCATTAAAGGCAAGGAAGGTTGGAAAAATACCAGAAATGTAAAAAAAAAAAAAAAAAAAAAAAAAAAAAAAAAATACTTGGGCTCCATCCCATCAAGTATTAAAGATCCAATGATTCTCTATAACTACAATGAATGTATTAATACATATAGTTGTCACAGGTCATAGACCGAAGCCGAAGGCCGAGGTGACACGAGAGCAGCGAGTGACGGGGTTGCCACGTAAAGAGGGCAGGGGTGTTCTCTAGATATTCTTCTAAATCAATATCTATACAACCTGCCTTTTCTAAGAGTTAGAATTTACTTGTAAAAAAATGTTGTTAAACGTGATATTGTTTTAACCAATGTTTCGTTATTACTTTAAATTGTTTAATTTGATGAACAAATAAAATAAATACATATACAGCTAGCTTTGTTATGAAATTTTTATGAAATATAGAGAGGATGTTTTGATTTCTGGAATATATTCAGTTGGCAATATTATAGGTATTTGGAGAAATTATTAGTGAATAAAGTGATAGTATTAATCTAATATCAGATTAGTGTTTTATTTTGAAATTATTTTCCTGTATTGATATTATAAAGTTTTAGTCAAATTACAGTCATTGATATGAGCACGTAAGTGTTTATGGTCATAATAGTACTAATCCTTTTATTTACTCTATTATTTATAACTATACCGCACAAAAATAGCAAGATTTATTAAGAAAAAAAGTAGATCTATCATTAATCAAAATTGTTCTCAAAATAAAAAAAAATCATTCAGTACAACCTTAGAGAATTAATTTGTTTTTAAAATTGTTTTGGACAGTACATTAAAGGTTTTCAAACATCAATCGCAGACAAATGAGGTTTATTTTAACAGGTTTTAAAATTATCAAATAAAAACATTTTAACTGGAGTATTCTATTAAATTCAAAGAACTAAGTGCATTTTAGATTTTAAGAACTAGTCGGTATCATAGTTGTTTATAGCCTAGGTTCATAAGTTACAGGTTCTCAGTTCGATCCCAATCAGAGTCGTAAAAATATTTTAAAGGGGTCTGATGCCAACTACCGGTTGTTCATTTGTCATTGGGTTATTAATTTATGACACTTTCTACGTAACAGTTTGTAACAAAGACTACATTCGTTCATCTACAATCATCACAATCATCCAAAATCCATAAACACCAAAATGCCAACAATCCACGTCTTAAGAATAAATAATTAACTGTAAAATGTAATTTTTACGACTGGCCTGCAACAAATCAATAAAAACAATAAAGAACAATAGTTTTAATAATTCAGTAACTGTAGCTCACGTTCAACACACCTGCTCAAAAACTGAAAGAAGTAAACAGAAGGTGATTTGGAGAGTGCACGTTAGTTCAAAATGTAGGTCTTAATGTGTGTAATTTGAAAGGATTCACTTGCGTCTCAACTAGACTTTTAATTGGACTCAGACTCAAGTTGGAACAATGGATGTGCACATTCAGTCACACACTAACAATGCCCATTGAACAATGTATAATCTGCTGTAATTACTTTTTATAACAATGCCCATTGAACAGTGTATCATCTGCTGGATTTACTTGTAATAACAACGACTTTTGCACAATATATCATTTGCTGGACTTACTTGTAATAAACATCCCTTTTCACAATAAATCATCTGCTGGAATTACTTATAATAAAAATGCCTTTTTCACAATATATCATCTGCTGGAATTACTTGTAATAAAAATGAATTTTGCACAATGTATCATCTGCTGGACTTATTTGTAATAACAATGCCTTTTGCACAATGTATCGTCTGCTGGACTTACTTGTAATAACAATGCCTTTTCACAATAAATCATCTCTGTACTTACTTTGTAAATAACAATGCCTTATGCACAATATATCATCTGCTGGAATTACTTATAATAACAATGCCGTTTTTTCACAATGTACGTCTGCTGGTAGCTTATCATGTAATGACAATGCCTTTTTCACAATAAATCATCTGCTGGAATTACTTATAAAAACAATGCCTTTTTTTTTTATTTTCACAATGTATCGTCTGCTGGACTTACTTGTAATGACATGCCTTTTGCACAATATATCATCTGCTGGAATTACTTTAAAATAAACAAAGCCTTTTTTCACAATGTAACGTCCTGCTGGACTTACTTGTAAATGACAATGCCTTTCACAATAAAGTCATGTCAGCTGGAAATTACTGTATAATAACAATGGCCTTTTCACAATGATCTCTGCTGGACTTAACAATGCCTTTTGCACAATATATCATCTGCTGGAATTACTTATAATAACAATGCCTTTTTCACAATATATCGTCTGCTGGACTTACTTGTAATGACAATGCCTTTTGCACAATATATCATCTGCTGGAATTACTTATAATAACAATGCCTTTTTCACAATGTATCGTCTGCTGGACTTACTTGTAATGACAATGCCTTTTCACAATAAATCATCTGCTGGACTTACTTGTAATAACAATGCCTTTTCACAATATATCATCTGCTGGAATTACTTATAATAACAATGCCTTTTTCACAATGTATCGTCTGCTGGACTTACTTGTAATAACAATGCCTTTTGCACAATATATCATCTGCTGGAATTACTTATAATAACAATGCCTTTTTCACAATAAATCATCTGCTGGACTTACTTGTAATAACAATGCCTTTTGCACAATAAATCATCTGCTGGAATTACTTATAATAACAATGCCTTTTTCACAATAAAATCATCTGCTGGACTTACTTGTAATCAAAATGCCCTTTTGCACAATATATCATCTGCTGGAATTACTTATAATAACAATGCCTTTTTCACAATAAATCATCTGCTGGACTTACTTGTAATAACAATGCCTTTTGCATAATATATCATCTGCTGGAATTACTTATAATAACAATGCCTTTTTCACAATGTATCGTCTGCTGGACTTACTTGTAATAACAATGCCTTTTCACAATTAATCATCTGCTGGAATTACTTATAATAAAAATGCTTTTTTCACAATATAGAATAGAATAGAAATATTTTTATTCCAAAAATATTTTCACAAGTTTTACAATTATATGGTGGAATTACTTGCCATCGTATCAGGTAGTGATGGCTAGCACAAACAAAATACTACAATGGATTGGTTATATATCATCTGCTGGAATTACTTGTAATAACAATGAATTTTGCACTCATCTGCTGGAATTACTTGTAATAACAATGCATTTTGCACAATGTGTCGACTGCTGGACTTTTTTGTAATATCAATGCCTTTTCACAATAAATCATCTGCTGGAATTACTTATGATAAAAATTAGTTTTTCACAATATATAATCTGCTGAAATTACTTGTAATAAAATGACGCGAAGTATGCTAAAATAACTATTGATATTCTTTTTTATAAATATTCCACATTTAACGAGATATTTCATTTTAATTATTTGTTTTTATTTGACATTTTACATACATAACCATGGGATAGTGTGTTTTTGCCAAGAAATTTACTGTAGAAGTTTGTGCAGTAATAAAGAAATGCCACTGGTGTAAATTGAAAAAAAAAAAAAAAACAAAAAAAAAAAAAAAAACACACACACATGTATATATATATTTTTTTCAGCGTAAGTGTTATATTAGTTAATATTAAACAAATAGTCTAGTTTGTACTATTGGCAAATAATTTTTGCTAAATTATTTTTAGTTTCTTATTTAGTTAATAAATAGTAAGTAAAATAATACGTGTTGGTAGTAATACAAAACAGGGGAACGTCGCACAACAGAAATTCATTACAATATATGTACGAAATGTAAAAATATTGTAATCAATTTCCAATCGCCATAATATTTTGTACATTTTAGAATTATATTTTGATAAATTTCTGTCGTGGGACGTCCACTTGTTTTGTATTTGTTATAGTTTATCAAAACCCTGATTAAATACCATCTAATGTCCTAATGCTAAATTGTTAGGTGTGAAAATAATATCAAGTTAATGATCCAAAGTATCATAATATAAAACTCATGTTATTTATAGATCATATATGATCTATAAATTATGTTAGCTTTACAAATGAACTACTAAAATGTGTTACTTTTTACCATACCAATAAAAGTTGTGTCATGATTAATCCACCTCAACGTAGTCAGCAAAGTTGCAAGCAAGCCCGGTGAAGTATCAGTAATTAACTCTAATTAGGGGTGGTTTTGGAATGTGATTGAGGGAGAGATGATATTAGAGGGAAGAGGGTGCTTTATTAGATTTTTGAAAAGGCGTTCACTTTGCTGCGAGTTCACTGAATTTTGATTATGCGGAATAAACAGAGAGTTTTTCATTAAATATTACACTTTTAGAGCGAGACACGTTTAGGAAGTGACTTTGGCATGTGTGCCGTTTGTATCTTTGAAAGTGAATTTATTTACAACGAGCTTAATCATTTAAATCATGAAAATTACTTAATAACACAAATGTAGAATGAAGACATTTTAGTACTGGAAGTCATAAACTATTTCAGGTAGCTGTGTGTTTTAGCAGAGCAGTGATGTGAATAATACGAAGTTTTGATAATAGTTGTTACCTAAATTTTTAAATAGATGTAAAAATGTGTCCATTCAACACAGTTTTATTAAAGACTATGTTCATCACTTTTATATAAATTGTGAGTTGCAAAATAATAACCAAAATTATTTGAAAACAGAAATTTTGAACCCTAGGTGATTAAAGTTATAAATAAGATTTTACTGTGATTAAGTTCCTTACATTTTACTGTTTACTTTTGTATTTAACTATCAATTCTTGAATAGCCAAAAAATTAAATTGAGCGTTCAAACTTGGTACAATTACCAATCGTCATATATTTCGATTAGTTAAATACCACTTGAAGGGCAATTAACTTGGCAGAAATCCAAAGAGCACAGAACAAAGAATTTTTATGATGAGTGTAGATGAAGGAGCGTAGTCATTGTTACTAACTAAGGTCGATTGTTCCTCAAGAAGATCTGTTTAAAAGCCGAATAACCAGGGCAACGAAAGGACCTGCAGCTTTACGTAGAATCCAAACTACGTAGTATTGGTCTGATTTTCAGCTAATTATCAAACCCGACATTTAGTTCTCTTCCCTACACAACATCCGAACCTTGACTATCATCCAACATGGACATCCCAAACTTTTCTAGTAATAACAAAATCAATGGAAACCACTCACAGATGCAGTTTTCTTACAAATTAAACATTAATAAATCAACATTATACAATTAAGTTTGCCAATATTGATTTGTAAGTGGATTATTTTAACAGTCATTACCACTGCACGTGTGTGGGTGGGCGGGTGGATATTTACCACTGCACCTGTGTGGGTATGGGGGAGGGTCGTTACCACTGCATGTGTATGGGATCCTTCCATAGAAGCACGACATTCTAACACATAGACAGTAAGTTAAATCTAGTGGAGTAGCCAACCTTCACCACAATAACTTATGTCACGTACTTAGTTATTTGGTTGGAAAAATATTGCTTATAAGTTATTCCAGGTCCTGGTTTTCTACACTAGCTAAGCGAGTCATTAAGGTTAAATTATTTATCATTACTTATAGAATAATCATTTGTGATTTAACATTTATTAAAAACTTTGAGCATGGGTGGTGTTAGACCTTGTATGTTGGGGGGGGGGGGGCACAAGTAACAAGTTTACCATGCATTACATTTCCTCTATCCTACTTTTTCCGGGGTGTCTGGGGGAAATTTTTTTTATATATTTACCAAATAATTTACTAACATTATAAATTATGTAAATAAACGCAACCTAAAGTGGAAAATAATACAAGGAAACTTTATCCTGACCTTTGCGTAAGGATGTTCAAACATTGTAAGGTCGTGTTGGATGGAGCTGAGTTAGCTTTAGTTAAGTCCGATCAACTCTCGGACAAACTTTGTGTTACTCTCAAGTTAATGTTTAACGTGACCCAACAGATTAGCATCAGGGATCTCTTTTGTATTTTAAGTGTTTCTAGTAAAATATTATATATTAAGCTTTCGTTTTAAGATGTAGTGTTTTGAACATTTTCTTTAATGTTCAAATAAGGAAAAACGTTGTTTAGGTTTCGACGATTTATAAACCATTCATTAATATGATCTTCAGTCGATGTTTAGTATAAATTAACATTCAAACTATTATATATAACGCATTGTTTGTATTGATGTAACTTTAATGAAGATTTGTACTGTTAAAACTTCCATCGTCACAATAATGAGTTGTCTTGTAAATATATATTTTACGTATTTTGATTTGTTCGATGGATGTTTTCAAATGAATAGTTTTATAATATTTATTTCTTTATTTTGATGGGTTTTGTGTTAAAAAAGTTTTGCTCCAAAAGTTCTTGAATAAGACTAAAATTTAATTTAACATTTTAATTTATTATTTTAAACGAGTTTTATTTTTCTTCATTTTATTAATATTTTTTTTTAAATAAAAACTTCACTCGCCAGTTGACATGGGCCTACAGGCTTGTGCGTCAGCTTTATTCAACGAGTGAAGTACCGAACGTTGGCTCAGTGGGGATTCGAACCTTGGACCTTGCCCTCCGCAATCCGAAGCCTTAGCCACTGAGCCACCACGCCGGTGATGTGTGGTTATGTATTTTTGTTTTGAATTATACATAATGCTTGCTACCAAAAGAGTGTATTGAGCTTAAATGCTAACATTGTATATTCAGTGATGTTTTACCCTTTTAGATCAAATATTCAATGCTTAAATATTATTTATTTTAACAGTCCAGGACTGCACAATAGTGTCATTACAGTTTTTACAAATACAACTTTAAAAAAACATTCAACTTTAGACCATGTGCTGCATACGTCAATGAACTATAAAAACTGTAACAATAGCACAAATGAGTGAACACATAGTATTTGGTTAACACGTATATTATATCTATTGTTGTGATTTCACGGGACGTTAAGATACAAAATTCTTTTACTTTGTATGATTTTTTTAAATAATTTTATTTTAACGTATTCAGATTGTACGAACCAATGTTCCAAGAAGAACTTTTCATAAGTCATAGTCAATAATTTGTCAGATTTATGTAGATCTCTTTTTACTGGGAAAATGTTCTTGATTGAAAAAAACCTACATATCAGAGTTATATAAGTTTTTAATTGACAATCCAAGTACTTGCATATGAGTTCATGATTAATTAGACCGTTTGCCTTTGAGGCCGTACGTTTCTGTTCATATCGGTCCGTATAAATGAGCCATCATACGGTTGAAGTTTATTATTCACTGAGCTATAAATAAACGCTTTTTATACTGCTCATTTATTATGAACTTTGTACTAAAAGGTTTTCCAGCTTTGCTTATTAATTTATTCTGTCTATGATTAATAGGTTATGAATACTTTATATTTAAAGAGCATTACTATTGTTTCGATAGTTATAAAAGTTTTTAGATTCCTTTGTGAATTTATGAATTCTAAACGCAGTTTACTGAATTTAAATTCATAATATTTTTTTGTATTTATTTTATAATAAATTCATCATATATGTCGTTACTCTTTTTGTAATACAAACCAACATGTAATAATAAAAAGATATTATTAATTTAAATTTTAACATGGCTGGAAATGCAATCCTTAATTTCATTTAACTTATAACCTAAGTTAAATTCATGTACTTAAATACATAAAACTAAACATAAAAATTATAGAAAAAATGGAGCATTCACTTTAACAAAATACTTATATCTTTATTGTTTTTTTTTATATTTACAGTCTAAAATATGATTTGCATAAGAGTGCAGAAAAAAATGTCTGAAACGCCACAAACACATATTTAATACAAGTAAAAAATAATATTACGGATCTGTTTCCTTCTTTAATGTTTTTAGTCTGAAAATGGTTAACGTGTTTTGGAGAAATCTATAATTATAGTATACAGGACAAGTGAGTATCACACAACACAAATATAGTACAGGACAATTACAAAATATACAAATATATTACAGTACAAATACAAAATGCAAAAGTATACAACTGTCGGCGTAGAAATTATGTACACCCCAGTTTAAAGGTTGTTTTCTAAGGGATTAAGGTATACGTAAAATATAATCACGCCATTGTATTTTTCATTTAATTGTACATTTTGACATATGTAATTTAACATTTTATTACAAATCTTAATAATTTTTATCATAGTTGAAATATGGTTGATAGACATGTTTTCTATAATTTTTTTAAATTTTAGAATTTTAACCTTTCGAGAAAAAAAAGTTCTTATCAATTCCCTGAAGTTTTCATGGCTTCTAGAGGTTGTAAAATTACTTGGTCTTGTTGTAGTCCTTATGAAATGTGTAGTCACGATTCATTAATTTCACATGTGTAAGTAAGTAATGGCGTGATTTTATATTGATCTAAATCAATTTATATGTATCAACTTAAAGTTATTTTGAATTGAATTAAATCATGGTATTTAATTACACATATGAACACAATGTATCATAAATATAAATGTCATAACAATCATAAGAAGATATCTAATAATTATAATTAATTTTATGACCTTTAGAAGCCACAAAAACGATGTTTCAAAGAATTGATAAAACTTTTTTCTCGAAAAGTTTAAAATTCTAAAATTTATGAAACGTATGGAAAACACTCCTATCAACCAGGTATGACAATTCAAATGTGATACTTTAATGGTTTTTTTTAGTAATGAGGGTGTACATTTTATGCAAAATAGTTGAAATTCCGGCACCTTTTTTGTTCCACCTAGGATAAAATTATTAAAACTTGTAATAAAATTTAAAAATGCAAATGTCGAAACGTATAATTTAACGAGAAAAACAATGGAGTGAGTAGATTTTTCTTAGGCCTCTTAGTCCTTTAGAGTTTAGAAAACAACCTTCAAACTCTGGTGCACATAATTTCTACGCCTACAGTACAATTATTTAAGTGCGCAACAGGAGTGTTTGAGTTATGCATATTTAATATTGAAGGCGCTTTTCCTTTAATATGAAATCCATTCAAGACCCACGTTATATTCATTTAAATGTAGGGTCTCCTCTCGCTTGCAACTGATATGAGGTATTGAATCTGATTATTGTTTGAAACCCAAATTTTTTTATGACTTACATATCATCCGGTTTTAAACGTATCCGGATTGACCGGACGGTATCCGGATTTATCGGACGCTATACGGATTAACTGGACGATATCCATATTGACAGGATGGTATCCGAATTAACCGGACGGTATCCGGATAGCTGAGGTCGTACTGTATTTATCCGGAAAGAAGCCATCAACTCATTAAAGTACAAATAATGCACTTTCTCCTCCTCCACCATGTCTACCAACCCAACCACACAAACTCTCCTCAGTCCTCAATGACAGTTAATTACTAGATACTCCACGCTGCGGAGCTTGTTTGCTACTTTCGTAAAGAATGAGTGAAGTCATATGAAAACATTTCACCTTTTCTACTCTTTTGAGACTAAACTTTGTTTACTAATTTTTGTTTAGTTATTAATTTAAAAAAACCACAGATGTAAACTAATAATACAATATTAAATTACCGCTAAAAACGATGTGCGTAAAACATTATTAAAATATTTCAATTAAAAAAATAAAATAATATCTCTCGATTCAATTATTGGCTATAAAAAGTAAAAAAAAAGAATCAATGTGTAATCTAACTTTTAAGGAGGAAACCCAATTATTTGTTTTTTAGACGTATATATTACGTGTAAACAGTGCTATAAAAGTAATGTAATTAGATGATATTTGTTAAAATATGCGGAAATATATTATAATAATTCAAATAACTATGGATTAATAAACGACTTCTGAATTTAATTTCATCAATATGTAGGTTTAATACATTATATATTAACTGAGTTGCCGTCAAATAATACATGCTGGTTATTTGTTATGATTGTATGTAGACTAATGGTTCAATTAGATTTTAGAATAAACGAATATTAACGTTTATTAATACTATATTGAGAAAATAAATATAATATTTCATTTATTACTGGAAATTCTGTTAACAACCTCAAAAATAGTCTTGATATTATTACCCTCATGTTTATGTGAGCAGCAAATATTATCACCTGTACATGTTTAATTGAAATAAAAAATGACGAGTTTTTCATTCCTTTCCATTTGGCCACATTTAATTACGTTTTTTTGTACTAAATGATAATATTGTGCATTCCCCTATATTAATTAGTGTTAAATAACTAGTGTTAAATTTTAACTACAAAGCTTTATCTATTTATTTTTTCCATTTGTTGAAATTTAAAATTATATACATAATATTACAAAGGTCATAAAATATTATAAAATATACTTCAATACATTTATTGAAATAACTCACGCGCGATATCTGCAAATCTACTGGTAGCTCATGAACTCATGAACTCAATCATTGAGAGCCGATTAAATTAGTCCTTAAAGCATTTTTGTTTTGTTTATTTTTGAAAAAATCGGGAAGTGTATTAGAACCTAACTCCTGCCACACTAGGCAATAGTTTCCCCATTGTAGTCCGATATTTTGGCAAAAAAAAGCAAATGACGTCAAGACTTACTAGACTGATCCCACACATTTTAGAAACACACACACACACACACACACACACACACACACACACACACACACACACACACACACACACACACACACACACACACACACACACACACACACACACACACACACACACACACACACACACACACACACACACACACACACACACACACACACACACACACACACACACACACACACACACACACACACACACACACACACACACACACACACACACACACACACACACACACACACACACACACACACACACACACACACACACACACACACACACACACACACACACACACACACACACACACACACACACACACACACACACACACACACACACACACACACACACACACACACACACACACACACACACACACACACACACACACACACACACACACACACACACACACACACACACACACACACACACACACACACACACACACACACACACACACACACACACACACACACACACACACACACACACACACACACACACACACACACACACACACACACACACACACACACACACACACACACACACACACACACACACACACACACACACACACACACACACACACACACCACACACACACACACACACACACACACACACACACACACACACACACACACACACACACACACACACACACACACACACACACACACACACACACACACACACACACACACACACACACACACACACACACACACACACACACACACACACACACACACACACACACACACACACACACACACACACACACACACACACACACACACACACACACACACACACACACACACACACACACACACACACACACACACACACACACACACACACACACACACACACACACACACACACACACACACACACACACACACACACACACACACACACACACACACACACACACACACACACACACACACACACACACACACACACACACACACACACACACACACACACACACACACACACACACACACACACACACACACACACACACACACACACACACACACACACACACACACACACACACACACACACACACACACACACACACACACACACACACACACACACACACACACACACACACACACACACACACACACACACACACACACACACACACACACACACACACACACACACACACACACACACACACACACACACACACACACACACACACACACACACACACACACACACACACACACACACACACACACACACACACACACACACACACACACACACACACACACACACACACACACACACACACACACACACACACACACACACACACACACACACACACACAGTCTTTATTGTTCAATTTGTTTAGCCTGAAGGACATGGCGTACCGGGTCGTTTGACTAATACATTTTTGTTACTCTTCGTTTTGGTTTGCCAGGTTGCCTGAGATCGCTCTTGCGCTGTCGTTTTGTTACTTTCGTGGCCGTTGGCTCAGGCCTTGTTCTGTTCCGTGGTTCCGGCTTTCGGTTCACCGATTCGCCTGGCTTTTGTGGTTAGTTTCGCCTCCTTCCTCTTAACTTTATGAGCGGCTAGAAAGGCAAATAACGTAAGTTGCTTAATTTTGTTTAATACCGAATACCTAATCACCCTTTTGGTGGAAATATTTTTGTTTAAATAATAATCAGGTTTATTTGTTATTTTCAGTATGTTGTTTGGGTCCTTTGTCTAGATGATGGTCTACCTAGGTTCAAGCCTATGTGCTCAATGCTATCATTCATTTTTCTATTATATTTATGTTTTATGTTCAATGTTATGTTCAATGCTAATTTTTATTGAGCATTTTGCAGTTTGAGTTACCATTTTACTATATTTCTGTTCTTTGACAATAAACTAGTCTACCTGTTTAGTTTCGTTATATTCTGTTATTCTGCAATTTATCGTATGCTTGTTCCTAAAATGTTTTAATTAGTTTACTGCTAATAATTTTGGGATGTTTAAAAAAAATTTATTAAAATCTGCAACTTATAAAGTCAACAGTGTTGGTTAACATTACTCTTTTACTCCTTTATTATTTGTATATTTTATGTTGTAATTTGTGTTATTTTTGTTTTGGCTTACTTTATTCTTATGTGCTGTGGTTTGGCTGTTTAGTGAAGGGTCCTCGAGTAGGACTTGTTCCCTCAGCCTGCCGTCCGGCCGATCTTGTGCTGGCCTGGCCTGGGGACCATGTTATAGAGCGTAATGTGCGCCTCAGTTGCCCTCTTTACAACTTAGGGAGCCCTTCTTCTGTCCTCAAGACGTGTTTTTTTAGTTATGGAAAAAAAACATATTTGGGAATCAAACGGGTAATTTTCAGTTTTGAATTTTTTTTTACTGTTTAATATGGGGTAAATTTTGTGCCAATCCTTTAGAAAACCATTTATTAAACGTTTAATCAGGAACTACTTGAATCAAGTTTTTGTTTACATTGTAATATGTTTATAACTTTTTACACCAAAAATTAATTTTTACACGTGAAAATAGTGTTATATAACATGAGAGATAAAAATATAATAGTACATGTTTGTTTGAGAGGACTTGGTTCAATGAATAGGAGTTTACCTTCGGTACTCGTTGCCATGGTTCCCAGTCAAGGCAGAGATTTGATTTAACAAAACCCATCTCATGTAACCTTTTACTAATTTTCTCTGTAAAGGCCCACTAATTTGCTTAATAAGTAGATTCTAAGACGTCAAAGAGGGTCACGATTTTAATTATGAACCTTAAGGGGAATCAGATAAAGCTCTTGAAACGGATTACAAAATCTATTACAAATAAGTTATTAAATAATATCATAACATCTAACGACACATCTTCAAAATGCAGTATATATTTACAGTCGATTTAGAACGAACAATATGTCAAACCATGTCTAGATTATAGGACATTGTTAGATTAAACGATATATATCAGTTTAAATTTTTATATTTATTTAAAAATAAACTACTTAAACCCCGTTATTCGCTATGCTCTTGTAAATCTTGGCCTTCGGGCTCGGTCATTGATTTTTGGTACCGTATTAGTTGTAAATTGAATGAAGAAAAGTAATAATATATAAATTTATTTACAGTAGCTCACCCAGTGCACTTGCATTACATAAATATAAAAATTAAATACCTATTTGAAAAGTGTTTATTTCGTTTGTTTTAAGCAACAGCTGATGATTAGATAAATAAATAAATAAAACAGGTCATTTAGATTAACATTGAAACTTTAAAGGCCACTGAGACAGAGCCCTAAAGTCGGATGAAACCTTCCCTGAGAAACTACTGTCGGCCAGTCACGAGAAATCTTCTGAACTTCATGCCTCTGTGACATTGAAGTCGCTGATTTCCTTCCATTGAAACAGCACAAGTAATGTAGTGTACATATCATATTTAGTAATTACGACAGGTACACTACATGACTTGTACTGTTTCAATGGAAATCAGTGCTTTCGATACCACAGAGGCAGAACGGTCAGAGGACTTCTCGTAACACGCCGACAGTTGCCTGCATAACTTCCAAAAGTTTTTAGAAGATTGGTATTGGAATATTAATAAATTACCCTTCCTGAGGAACAGTCGAACTTAGTTAGTAACCAGACTACACGTGTCATCCACACTCATCCTACACTCGTGTAATCATTCATATTCGCTATAAAATACGCAAAAAGTTGTGTCGGCGTCTCATATCTAAGAATCTAAGATGAATAGTGTAGTAATGCTTGAGGACAAACGCACAGAGACATGCTTTCACGTACACATATGAAACTTTCACTGAATACAATAAAACTTACTCTCTCTAACACTTATTAAATAAATCATGAAGTGTTATGAAACAAAACAAAATGGCTATGACAAAGTGTTCCATTAATGAAATTTAACGATCCAACTATACACAAAGAACTCAATACATTCATTTTCAATGCAACAATTAAGTTGTGAAAACATTAACATTAATGTACTAACACAATTAAAACATTGTAAGAAAAAGTTCAAAATAATCTAGTGCTAATGAACTATCAAATAAAATTATGTTAAAAGGACAAACGCAGATTGCAGTGTACATCGGGGATACATAAGTGGAACCTCAAGGTCAATTAAAATGAAATAAAAAAAATATATATATATGTATATATATATATATATATATATATATATATATATATATATATATATATATATATATATATATATATATACATATATGCGTCATCATAGAGAAAGTATTGTGATCGTCAAACAACATTTTTTTACAAGTTGGTCTAAAAATCCATTTTAGGGTCTTTTGAACCCAAAAAGTGGGTTTTCGAAAAAGGTTGTTGGTGTCTGTCTCTGTGTATGTGCAGTTCACTAGAGACCAAAGGATGGATCAATTTTTGTGAAATTTGATATGTAGGTATGTATTTAGCCAACATCCCCAGACTATTTTTTAACTTTGTAAAATTTTAGTGTTTTTTTATTTTTATGGGCAAAAAACATACAAAAATTGAATTTCCTCAAAGACGGCGCTAACGAGTTTCATTAAATTTTCAATAAATATGTGAATTACAATTTGAAATATTTTAGTAAAAGCCGCATGTCTCTAACTTTACTGGTCTTGGGTTATGGCAAAAAACTTATTTGGGGATCAAACTGGTAATTTCAAAGTTTTGATATTTTAGTGTTTGATATTGCGGAAAATTTGTGCCAATTCTTTGGAACCAATTATTATTCTTATGGCTGAAAAACGTACGTTTAGGGCTTTTCATGCTTTTCCGGTACGTACAATTAAGACCTTAATGTTCAACTACGAATTGGGGGTATTTTTTAACACCTAATGTCACCATTGGTCGAGAAATAATGGAGGAGTTGCGTCACAAAATACGACTTCACGTATGAATGAGGATACCTCCTGAAAACTAATATATTTGCAAATGCAGTCAAAATATCAAAACGTTTTGATTTTTCAGTTTCACGCTAACCCGTCTGAATGAAAGTATAGCTCTCTAATTACAGGATCAGCCCCAATAAAGTCTCGCCCTCATTGATCCTTAAATGCCACCCAATTAGCAGCCTACAACCACACATCAATTGACTTTTATCGCTGATCTCTTTGAAAAGTCTGTATTGTTCACCATAGGGTTTATCCTGACAATCAACCCTGTATATTGAGTTTTTTGGGAACTACCGTTAATGACGAAATCTCATAGACTGTCAATAGATGCATAGCCAGGTTGTGAATGAAATATGAAATTGTGAAGAAGTATATCAAAACTATGTGTACCCTTTTTTTGTTCCAAGATGTAAGGGTATTTTATAAAAAAAGTATTTTCAGGGACTTTACACTTGTATTCAAATGTTTAAAACATTTAAAAGATTCACATTTATTTAGTTCATGACAATAACAATCCCAAAAGCCCAAAACAGACAAATCTTTGTTTTAAACTTTAATAATACAAATTAATGCTTGTTTTTGAAAATATTAACTGAAAATGAAAAAATGGAAGACCAAATAATTGTATCATTGTATAGTATTTAATTTGGAGTTTTATTTTTGTTTATGTTGTCATTAAATCTAAACTTTTGAGAAGGGGGTTTGTTGGTTAAATAAGGACTGAATTAATTTATTAGAAGAATATGAGTTGTTAAATTTTAAAACTAATAAAACACCTTTAAATATACAGGGTGTCTTTTTCAAATGGGCCAGCATTGTGATCTTGGAAACCATAAGTCTGACAAAAAACAATAAATAGGAAACTTTGCCTTCTTTTTAGACGATTAAAAACAAATATTTCAAATTTTACGCCATTTTTCAAAATGGTGGTCAACTTTGGTTTTTATTACGGAACACCTTATATTTTATGATTGTTTCAATAGAAATAATAATTTAAAGACTTTTTATTCTTGTCAGTTTTTCGATATTTTGCTTAATAATGTATGTATGAGAGCTCAAAATATTAAGATTCCTTATGGAGTTTACCATTGAGATAATAACTTTTTAAGTATGAATTCAAAAAATAACCTAATAAGCAAACATTATAACATATATTTGGAAAATGCATGATTACCTATTATTTTTTCACGATTTAACGCGTTGTGTATTAAATTATAACATATAAATTGAAACAAATGTGTTACTATTTCATAAATTTTTATAAATTTATGTTGGCAGCACTGTTACCATTATCAGCTGTTTAAGTCAACTTCCAATGCAAATCGACAGTGGTATTATAAGTTGATTTAAACAGCTGATAATGGTAACTATGCTGGCAACATCAAGTTTTTGTGACAAAATAGTAACACATTTGTTTTAATTTATGTGTTGTAATTTAATACACAATGCGTTAAATCGTGAAAAAATAGCTAATCATGCATTTTCAAAATTTATGTGGTAATGTTTGCAGATCAGGTCATTTTTTGAATGCATATTAAAAAGGATGCTATCTCAATGGTAAACTCCATAAGGAATCTTAACATTTTGAGCTCTCATATCTACATTATTAAGCAAAATATCGAAAACTGATAAGAATAAAACGTCTTACAATTACTATTTCTATCTAAAACAATCATAAAATATAGGGTGTTCCGTAATAAAAACCAAATTTGACCACCATATTGGAAAATGGTGGCCGTCTTTCAAAATTTGAAATATTTGTTTTTAATCGTCTCTAAAAAGAAGGCAAAGTTCCCCATTTAAAGTTTTTTGTCAGACTTATGGATTCCAAAATTCAATGGTGGCCCATTTTAAAAAGATACCCTGTGTAATACGTAAACATTTTTGAAAGTGAATTAGACATTATCTCATGCTTTAAATCGACAAACTATTGGATAAAAAGTTACAGAATGACTAAGAAAATAATATAAATAATAGGAAAAAATTTATGAAAATACAACAGCAACAGCGACTAGGCTCTCTTCTTGCTTCAACATTTCCATCACACAACCAAGAAAATTCGTACATGCAGATGAAATTGCTAACTCAACACAACACCATGTTGATCTAGTTACATGTAATAATTAGTTTAGAACCTTAAAGCTGAAGGCCAAATCCAACATGAACATAAGTAGCCTGCTGTTATGATATCGGAATTTTGGTAGAGTAAATATTTATACTCGTGCCACATTCTCTCTGATTATGATTTGAAAGATTAAATTGTAATAACTACAGTCGGCGCAGAAATTATGTGCACCCGAGTTTGAAAGTTGATTTCTAAGAATCTAAGAGGACTACAAAAAATCTAATCACATCATTGTTTTCTTTCTTTAATTTTACATTTGACATATGCATTTTAAAATGTTGTTACTATTTTAATTGATTTTTATCCTATTGGAACAAAAAAGTATCGATATTCTAAGTAGATTTCATTTTACATCACGTTTACACCATTATTACTAAAGAAATTGTATATTTTTTACATTTATATTCTAATACAAGGTTGATAGGAATGTTTTATATAAGTTACATAAGTTATATAAATTTTAGGATTCTAAATATTGAGAAAAAAGTTCTTATCAATTCCCTGAAACATTGTTTTCTTGGTTTCTGGAGGTCGTACAATTGATTACTTGGTCTTGTTGTAATCTTTATGACTATATAGATACGATTACTTTAACATGTGTATTTAATGCAGTCAATTTAAATCAATTAAAAAAGATGTTTAACTAGCACATTTAAATTTATTTAAATCAATATAAAATTACTAAGTTTAATGACACGCATGAAACTGATATATCGTAACTCTATATGTCATAAGGATTTACAACACGACCAAGTAATCAATTTTATGACCTCCAGAAACCAAGAAAACAATGTTTCAGGCAATTAACTTTTTTCTCGATTAGTTAGAATCCCAAAATTTAGAAAACTAATAGAAAACATTCCTATGATCCTTGTATTAAAATATAAACGGGCTTTTGAGTAATAACGGTGTATATGTACAGTTAATACTAGTTGAAATTCTAGCACTTTTTTGTTCCAACTAGGATAACAATTTATTAAACTTGTAACAATATAAAAAAAAACCCATATGTCATACGTAAAATTAAAGGAAGAAAACAATGGTGTGATGAGATTTTTTGTAGGCTTCTTAGTTTCTTAGAAAACAGCCTTCAAACTCGGGTGCACATAATTTCTGTGCTGACTGTAAATGGGTCAATATGGGTGTTTGAATAATATTGGGCTGTAGGTTTCGACTTTTCAAATACCTGCTGGTTTAGGAGAAGACAAGGCTAGTTTTATTTAATACCATAATTTTAGGCCTTTTTAAATGTTTATTTATTGTTTTTTCACTGCGCACATCCTCGCATTGTGAAGCTCTAGAGGAAGGTAAAAAAATTACAAAATAACAATCATACAATATAATACAATTGAGTAAAACTCAAATCAAATTAATCTTTATTTAAAAAAAAAAAAACAGCTTTGAAATGAAATAAAGTAGATAAAATATTCCCCCAAAGACTACAGATCCAAGCGGGGGGAAATATTCAACTCACAGCCTTAAAAGAACCATATGACTACAAGGTAACTTAAAGCAATACACAATTATATAGATCATAATAAATCTAATTAAGATTAATTAATTTGAATTATATGTATTTTTTGAAATGTATGAATAAATTGCTGAACATTTAGAAAAATTATAGTTATTACTACAGTAATAAAAAGTAAAAATAATATTAATAAAAAAATAATGAACATTCGAAATAAATAATTACGGTAACTAAACATGTTGGAATTAATTTAAAATAGTTAATTTTGAGAATTTCAATGCTTTAAAGCTATAGAAAAATGCGAATTAATTATTAATGTAGAGCCTAACATATGGTGACTGTAATAGGCTTTCTGTGGCCTCCCAACCAATATTGTACAGCCAATTTAGGAGTGATCGTTTCTATAAGGCAACATTGTCTCTTTCAGCGTCAGTTATCTCAAATAGAAATTTTTAAACTATAACTTTCCTGGTGGTCTGAGTTCAAGACCTGTCTAAATAATAAATAAAAAAAATTGTAGCTTGTCGATTAGTGCCTTTTGCCTGTGAATGGGTAATTAGGGCTGCCTTTATTGTGATAGAAGAATAATCACAGGGTGATCCCTTTCGCACTTAATTGCAATCTGCAGTGCCATTTCAATTAGCGGTTGACAAAAACTGTTCATTGCGTTTTCAGGCTTTGTGTTATGCCTAATGAGTCTCAACTGATGATTGACTTTACATCATCGATTGTCTCTTGTTGGGTTTTATTTATAGGCTACGTAGAGTTTACTGCCTCGCCTGTATCCTTTCATTATGCTAATTAACGTTAAGTTACTCATATATAACAATTTAATAAATATGTTTACTTTAATTTTAAGAGTAATTAGATGTCAGAAAGAAAGAAAACTTCCAAATGTAACTGTATTCCTGTAATTATTTTTAGACAAAAATGAGGGCAAAAATTAGCAAAGTGTTTTTGATGAATCCTAATTTGCCGTTCAAACGCAATTAAAGTAATTTCAATTATTTTATTTACAGAACAATTAATTTACAAGTCTTAGAGCGTTTATATTATGTTAACTTTATACTTCGTTCTTGTTTATGCTACTTAGTTCATTTATATTCTTTTTATTGCTCACAGGATAACAATACTAAATCTCTGACGCTAACACTTTAATACGGATTATAAAAATTTACAAATATTTGATATAAATCATTAATAACGTGGAATTGACCAAAAGTACTGTACATTAAACACAATCATTAGAAATTAAAGAGTTATATTGTATTTTAATACTATTGCCCCAGATTATGTTTATGGATGAATTATTATTACTGAATTATGGTTAAAAAATGACTCACTAAAATTATAAAAACTATATAAATATATTATGTCAATCACGTATTCGTATTTTTAAGTTCTGTTCTTTATTCTTTTACGTTGTTTTAAGGAGAGTTTTTTTTACGATGTTTTAAAACTTGCTCTGCCCATTGTCCATCACTATTAATCAGTGCTGGAAAATTATTCAGACAGAGTTATTTGTGTTACTCATAAATAACAAATAACTAAACATGTTTATATTTTATTTAATTTTAACTGTAATTACATGTTGTAGAACGAAAAAAAGTTCAATTGTAACTGTTTATTAAATCACTATCTATATTGGCAAACCCGTAATATTTATCAGAAACATGAAAACAATCTTTAATTTTAACAGAGTTTTTAACAAATCCCAATTCCCCATTTAAACGCATAAGTAATATCAATTACTGTTATTTAAGTACAATTTACAAGTCTTAGACCATTTAAATTATGTTTAAGTCAATGACCTTTACTTTTTTTACCATCATTTCAAAGAAAAATAATTCCAAATATCTTACTATAATATTTCAATATGGCTTATAAAACATAAAAAAAGTCTACGTTCCTGAATACGCCCTCTCAAATCACTAACTTGTTAAATACGCTAAAAAATTAAACATTCCAAACTTTTGCGGTGTCTACATGAGGGATACACTTTCGAATAAACCTAGATTGTACGAAGGTGCAATTATTAATTTAGACAGTATACAAGGGCAGGTACACATACAACTCAGTACCGAATGTAGAAGAAAATGTGAATGACTCGTTCCACTACGGGGGCTCGGTAATAACAATCCCGAGTGGCTCCTACGAGATTAGCGATTTACAGAAGTAAATTAATAATAACATAAAACCTAGTGTAAAATTCAGTTTAAAACCAAACAACAGTACTTGTAACAAGTACCTTGTAACAAACCTATTCACTTTGAAACAGAAAACAGGTTCGCTACTTTGCTCGGCTTTAATAATATTGTCTACGAAGCCAATAAAACCCACATGTCTGAGAATGAAGTTAACATCAACTCGGTTAATGTCGTTCGAGTCACATGTAACGTGGCACCGTTTGAAAGTGCGCCGCATATTTCTGGAAAAATTACAGCAAACAAGGCTGGTGGTACAGTTACAGACGTATGTGTGATTAACAACGCTATGCCGTACTTGTTTGAAGATATTAGATATGAAATTTATGGTATAATAGTGGATCGTACTAAAAACTTGGGTATAGTATCAACTATTTAGAATTTACTATTACTGAGGCAGAATGAAACAAATGCATTGAAAAATGCTTTGTTGGTTTAAACCAGGGACATCACAAAAAAACAATCGAGTTTACTTTTACTGTTCCATTAAAATTACACTTTGGTTTCATGGAAGATTACAGAAAAATTATTGTAGAAGTAAAACAAGAGTAGAAACTTTCAAATAAAAATATCCAATCGTTGTAATCGATTGATTCAAGCAGAATGATTCTATCAAATCTGGTCTTATTGGTGTACGGTGAGGTTGTACAAGAGTAGAAACTTTCAAATAAAAATATCCAATCGTTGTAATCGATTGATTCAAGCAGAATGATTCTATCAAATCTGGTCTTATCGGTGTACGCATCGAATTTGAATTCAAAATCAATGTACCGGACCAGACTACAGCTTACTTTTTAATAATTCACGATTCGCACTTTATGTACACTTTACTGACTAACGTAGTAAAAAGTATGACGTAATCAGTCAGACAGATTGGTTATGGAGATACATTCAGTCGAGTTCATGGAGCTGTCTGGTGAGGTTGTACCCACTGCCTAAACTGTTTGAGCCCATTAATATGATGAATGGTATTTTTCTAAAACGGGTTTTCCTTCTAAATGAAACTTTTCTAAATCAGTTACTGTTGGGATTTTAAAAACCGAGACTATGGTCTTGGAGTTATGTTCAAGGGAAGACACAAATACGTTTACTGGTCATTTGATGTAATCAATCAGTTTTGTGTAAATATCAATAACATTTCCAAAGCTCTCAAAGAAAATAAAAAGATTTATTTGGAAAGTAATGAGAAAGAAGTTGTTAAAGTTTTATTGTTATTTGGGGCTCCACATGTTTTCCTAGGTAGAACTTTAACACTTAAATCGAACGAGCAAGCTCAGTCTACTCCCAACCTCCCAGGTAGCACCTTGTCACTTAACTCAGGTGAGTGGGCGCAGTTTCTATCCAACCTTTGGAGTTTAGAGAGTTAGTTGTTTTAAGAGGAAGACAATATAAAAAATATCTCTGTGGGGGATTCAACAGTCTATCTTCGCAAATTTTTAATATACTAATTTGCTAAATCAATAGAATTAGTGGCTGCAATAGTTGAATTTCAAGCATTTACGGATAATAATAACAAATTTATCGTTAAAGAATTGGCAATGATAAGTGAACATTTTCAAACACAAATTGTTTTCAAGTCACCTTACCGCAATTCTGCACTTGATGGAAAACAACAAAGAACAGCTAGATGGTTAAACCGTCACCTACATGGAATAAAATGGGAAGAAGTTAGTATAGAATACGATAAAAATTTAATTCGAACACTTTATAAATCTTTTACCAAAATTTATATAAAGGGATGAAAGAAGTTAACTTTTTAAAAGAATTTCTTCCCTAACGTAATTGAATTACCGAAATATAGTTCAATTACTTTTACTGTAAATAATGCTTGTATATTACCTATACACGTTAATAATTTTAAGTGCGCTTTTCGATCTGCACAGCAAGAGTATAAAAGACTGTACAAACTTTAGTTTGGTTATTATGTCTCTAACCGCCATGGAGGACACATGGACTATGCTCTTAAAGGAGCCAAAGACTTCAGTTGGTGTTATGACCGACAGTTTTATTATGCAATTTGATACATATGGTTAATGGGACCTACTGTCATCCCACTATGATTTTTCACGAGATATGTTGATAATTTACCAACACAGAATAAACTGGAGTTTGATTTTAAAGAGGACTAAATTTTCCGAAGATGTCCTGAGGGAAATGGCTCGTTACTTTAATATTGATTGATTGTTGGTTAATAGTAAGTAAATATCAGTCTTTGTCAGAACAATTGATTAATGACTCTGCAGACAAAGTAGATTGGGGTGATATCATACTGTATCAAAACGTAAGTGTGGCGTTTTTCATTAAACACTATAACCGTATATGTAAAACCGATTTCTCAAGGTCTGTGTGAATGTGTGTTCTATGGCTGACCTAAACTCCATAAGTTCAGGACACTTGTGTAGAATACCATATTGTTGAGGTGAGGACGGCCAAAATTTAATAAAAAATTGTCCGAATGTTTTCCAAGGCAGCCGTAAAACGTGTAAGTCCTGAGGCAGTCCTGCAGCTTGGGGCTGGGCTAAACCCCGTAAGACCTTGAGTCACAGTCCGGGCACTCGTAGGGTATGTGTATTAGGTTGTATGATTGAATGGTACACTCTATGGCAGACTTAAAACTCGTAAAAACCAGGGTGTGAGTGAGATATGTTTGTATTACATAATCAACGGAAAATACAACAAATTACACGAGTCCACTTACTAATCCATGGTAGTTAAGATGCAAACAATTGTACTTAAAGGAGTATAAATTATTAAAAAACTTATAAAAAATAAAAGCCCACTGTAAGATTGTACGGCACATTGAAAGGCTCCTCTAAATAAAGTGATGTCTAGACTTTCAGAGGGGCTAATATATATATATATATATATATAAATACAAAATTAAAAAGTATATAATTAATTTTGGGAGCTAGCAATTTTGTTATGGAGTGGTTACCACCGTAACGTGTGATGGATGAGGCAAGTTACAATAAACAGCCGTTCTCACGGCTAGTGGGAGTAGGCCTACTTGGGGATACCCACTATAATAAAAAGCGCGCCGAGACCCAACCTCTTGGGTGGTGTGGAAACTGGGTCAGTTGCAAAAAAAGAGTAAAGAAACTGAGTTTGTGGGTCCCCGACAACTCAATATTAATGGTTTGTTGCACTTTAGACGCCATGATAGTCTAAGGGGACACTAGGGTTATTAAGATAGGTTTTTTAATCTCGATCTATTCTTTTACAGGTGCTATGGCGATCACCGATGTACAAGCAGTACATGTTGGTTCTAGGGGGACGTGGGAGACCTAGGAAGCCCCTATCGTCCATCTCAAAGCAAAATTCGGGGCACATAACGTTGTAACCATCGGTACAGAAGAAACCTCCCTCGGTCAACTCTTGAACGTACGGATCTCCTCTGGCATGTGTGCCCGAAAGAGACCAATGCTGGATGGTCATCAGCATGTACTTTAATCCAGCGTACTTTAATTCCCGCAAGAGACTAGCTTCGTCCATCTTCTGCTGAAGCGTTGCCTTGATGGATTTGGGCAGGGGCAGCTGAGTGTTTTCGGACTTTTTTTATAAATTGTGATCACCTTCATGGCAGTTAGGTTGAACAGAGTTTCTGAGGACCGTTCCATTTCACAGAGAGAACAAGGTAGACACGAACCGAACATGTGTTAGGCTTCGGTTAGAAAATATGCAATGGTAGGAGTAGGGATGACGCAGTTGACGGTGGGCTGGGCAACCCACGCGCTTGCGTGCAAGTGGAGGGAATTGAACCAATCAAACTCGACTTTTGCGTCTGGAGTAAGAGAAGCTAACCTATTCTAGCTAACCTCAATCTAGTAAGTACCATTCCTTTGTTTGATTTAAATATCAACAAATTTATTTTGTGTGTGTTAAAGTAAATTGATGTGACTTTTCAGATTCTAGCCAATCCCCAGCCTCCACTACTACGACGACGGTTCCTGAGAGGAAACGAAATTGTCGAAATCCTTGATGTACGTATTTGTAATGATGTTTAATTTTCAACGTATTTTAGGGGTTTTTAAATTTATTAAGTAGTTTTAATTGTTTCAGAGTGATCCAACCCCATTACGGACACTACCTGGCCGTCCACTACTGTCTGAGGTAATTGACGTTCTATTTTGCTTTCTATAAATTAAAAATCAATAGAATATTATTTTGTTTTAAAATAAAAATAGTGAATTCAAATGTTTCGGGAAGAATATGAAGACGCTATAGCAAACCTCTGGGGAGATAGATTCTTCATTGAAATACATTATTCCTTCCTAGAGGGTTGGCTAGTAATAATAACTCAGCATACAGGTTAGCATATATTAGGCTTTACTCAGTAAATACAAATAATATATAATGGATTTAAGAAACATTTATTTTTCTCATGACGATAATGCGACAGGTGACAGTGGAGCGGGAAGCGAAAGTGGGGTAAGGAGGAATTAATAGTGGTAAAAATACATAATTGTTTATTGATGTTGTAAAAGTGATTATCGTTTTCAGAACTCCAGCAATGATCCGTTGGAGTGGACCTACGGGAAACCCGACTCATCACCACCTTCATACACGGACCTGTCATAATCTCGCTCTTGGCTCAACGAGCGTCGAAACGCCTCAGTCGACTTGGTAGTGACTTCATATAGTAAAAAATATATTTTATCGATAAACTTCTAATTGATCAAATCTTAAAACAATTTAAATTTTTATTTACAGAATAGTGTGCTACAACCATCAACTAGTCGTCAACCGCAGCCCTCACCCAGCTATGCTGTGAAAGTTAGTGACATTTTAATTTGTATTTGCTTTTGTTTAGGTGATTTTTGTGTGTTTTCGGTATTACATTATTTATTTTTTATTTCAGAGTGAACAATGATGAGTCACTGTTAAGCCAGGCAAGGACTGGATGGTGTGTAGTCTGGAGTACCTCCTGACGCTCTTGATGATTCCCTGCCATCATGTGGTGTGTCCTAGGTGTCACCCTAGGATTACCGTATGCCACCTTTGCAGGAAGGAAATCACCGACGACGGGAGGATTTACTTCAATTGAGGTAAAATAGACGTAAGAAGTGAGAATAGACCTCACTCAGTATAATCAAAAACGCGCTGTGATCAGTACCTCCTTAGTAGTGTGGAAACCTGATAACTTACAAAAATAACTTAACTTAAAATCCGCAGTCGAGCACGTGGCCAAATTAAACTGTTTGGCTACGAAGGAACTGTTTAAATCTTAGTGTTGCCATCAAGTGCGCTTCAACACCCACATTTGCTATAGTGTGTGTATATATATAATAGTGTATTTGTTATAGTATCAAAAGGGAATGAAGAGGGAAATTTGGGTAGCAGGGAATTCGGGGGGAAATTAGTGAAGGGAAATTGGGGGAAATTAGTGAAGGGAAGGTTGGTAGGACTGAGCCACGTGACCCGAAGATGCCCGAGGTCGACCGCCATCTTGAATCCGAGAGCCGAAGATACCTGAAGGTGAGCCTCGAACTGTCAAAAATTACCTACTAAAGTGCTCTCCACTGCTCGGCCACCGGGCTTATCAAAACTCACCAAAACACATTTGGTTTAATGTTAAGTTATATTATTATATAATGTGATAAGTTATATCCTCAGTGAGGGATCTTGGAATCTGTCTATTAGCAAATTTATCACCCGCTGCACATATTAGCATTGTGAGTGCAAAGGCCAATCAGATGTTAGGCTTAATTTTTATAATCTCTAAAAGAACCTTTGGGGATACAACCATAGTAGGCCTACTACTGTACAATACCTAAGCTCACCCTCAACTGGAGTCTAGTCTCCTCACTATGCATCTCATATTCATGTTCTTCAGATTGTGCAAAACATGTTCTGGAGGCTCCAGGGATCCCGGAGAGGTATGCCTTATCGAGAAGTCTCTGTACCGGCACTTTAGCAGAAGGCAAATGTCTACACTTGCCTTCAGAAGAAAGGTGTTCGATCTAGTTTTCCTACATTAACTTATTAATGGTATTATTGATTCTCCAACACTTCTCCAACTATATCCTTTTCAGTTCCTGGAAGAACTAGAACTATAAATATATTTGCGATCAGCCACCACTCGAACAACTATAGTTACTATGGTCCTATCGCCCGTCTTCATAGGTTTGGTAATGGGGTTTCTGAAAATGTCGACATTTTCTCTGATTGTGTCAGTTTTCTGTTTATACTATATACACTATTTTATTCTATTTTTATATTCTATAATATTATTCTATCGTGATAAATTTTATTGTCATATTATTATAACTATTGTATATTGGCGGATGCCGTTGAAAGGATAAATAAATAAATATTATTAAGTAATAGTTTGTTAATATTAATAAAGTTATACCTGAAAACGCAATTTTTATTATTTGAAGTTTATCCATATAAATAGTTTGTTTCATTCATGAATGAATATTATGAGCGAACAGTGGCAACTTTAGCACAAGATTTAAGGGTAACATTTTATGTTAAATTAATGCTTGATTTTGAAAATGAACATTAGTGAAGTTTTAAATCTTCCTGAAAAATGTTCTGAAAAGATTTCCTCTCTCTTGAACGTAATTTTAATATTTTCCTGTAGCTATTACAGTTTAAACCACTCTAAGTAAACTTATATGCATAAATTTGTCAACGTATATAATTTGTTATATACGTTAAATTAAACACAAGTTAAATTAAACTGGTGAAATAAATAAATAAAGCTTATAGGTTGAAGACATATTTAGCTGCTCTATTAGAGAAGGTTATTTTATATAGCGAATCAACTGTGTTGTTATTATACAATATAATAGTCTGTATTCAGTTTATTTGAGCATCCACAAGCGGCAAGTTAATCCCGTCTGAGTAGCATTAGTAGTTGGTTAATTTTTAAAGTTATAAAAACTATGAAATAAATAGATCTTTTTATTTAATTTTCCATTAAACTATTACATTTATTATTTTAACCCTAGCAGTACCAAGGGGTTTCCCGTCCGGTAGAGGATCAAGGGGGGCCTCATAGGCCCACCATGACAACAGCCATTTACATTTGTGCTGTGACACTCTGTTTTTTAAGGGGCAAATACATATAAATACACACTATTTAGAAATAAAAACATTTACTCATGAAATGCAAAAAATCCACACATAATTACAGGTAAGAAACTGAAAACACTTAATCTTGTCCGGGTTCGTCATTTCTACCACGTTGCACTGAACAGCACGACTGAAATTGAGCAGGTCAAACAAAGGACCAAGGAGAGGGGTCTGTCAGGCCCACATAACTTTTTATTGATATACATGAAACTATGTAGTTTGAAATTTTTTATTTTACATTGTAAACCGTTGTGCAGCTATAACATGACAATATAAATTTTTTGAGGACTTTTCCCAACACTCTTAGGTAAAAATAATCACAAATACAAAAGTGGTGGGCCTGACAGCCCCCTTCTTGGTCCTACAAGGGTTTTAATATAGTACCACTGAAGACATTTAAGTACTGTAATTCATTTTTCCATCTAATACCATTAAAATGTCTCAGAAATGAACACTGTTTTGTTAATACGTTTTTTTGAAGGAGGTTAATCAGAAACGGCGTCTCATATGTAAGAATAAGAAATTGAATGACGCTAGTTAGATCATTTGCTGTTACTCTTAAATACCTTTTGGTGGCTTTAAGTTGAGGATAAATAAAGAATCGGTCTTTTTTAGGAGATAAACATTGATAATCACTGGCTTATGCCTTTAATGTTTGTTAGTTTTTAAAAAGAAATTTTGAACGATATATTTCAAAACGGAAGAATAAAGTAAAAATATATTTTGATTCAAATATTAGTTTTTAATATCAAGTTTTCGTTAGCATTTCTCCTAGCTTTGGGTGGACTACGCGCTTTTTAAAGCGCAGACTCTCTTTACAGCACATGTATGTATTTATTCCACGAAAACCAAATCAGAGAACACGCAGTAGAGTGAACAACCCTTCAAAGAGAAAAGAGTGCACTTCCTTCCCCTTCCTTAGTTTCTACGAACGACAAAAAAACCCTCGTCAATGATAGTTAATTACTTGATACTTCATTAGTCTGGCAGACCTTGTTTGTTACTTTACGCAACAGTGGAGTCAAGTGGCAACAGTTATGTTTAGGTTCCGCTAATACACTCTTGTAATATCTGAAAAACTAAGAATTCCTATAAACATATCAGTTCAATATATATATATATATATATATATATTAAAGCCAAATAGTATTAACTGACGCACTCACTCATCACGAAATATCAAAAACCACCGAACTTACTTACACAAACTTTTAAAGGAAGTTAGCTTTAGTATCGAAGGGACCCACTAAGAAAAGATTTTTCGGAATTGCACTCCTACGGGGTACAAACATCTCCTCAAAATTTCATTTTTCCATAAGAATAACATTGGGTTGATTTTAGTAAATTAATAACAGTTGTTTTGTAAATAAATAAAATGTTTATTTTGTATGTTTAACATTATCCTATTGATGCATTAAGAATTTAATTTTCATCTGTTAAGCCAAAGCAAATGAAATGGACACGTTTGAAATAGGCTAAGTAATAACAATGGTTATTTATACTACATATTAAAAAGTTGGCAATGCAATTAATGTGAGTGAGATACTGTAAATAGGTATCAACGCAATTAGTGTGAGTGAGATACTGTAAATAGGTATCAACGCAATTAGTGTGAGTGAGATACTGTAAATAGGTATCAACGCAATTAGTGTGAGTAAGATACTGTAAATAGGTATCAACGCAATTAGTGTGAGTGAGATACTGTAAATAAATTTAATATTGTGATTTAACGTTATACAGTTAATCTACTTATATATGGTCAAAAAGTCACATGCCGAGGCCGAAGGCCGAGGTGTATCGAGCGCAGCGAGAGTCGGGATTGGCACGCGAAGCGTGCAGGCTTATCCCCTAGTTCTATATAAATTCAAATTCTCTTATTACTCTTTGACTTTAGGTAATTTAGTGTTAAACGTAGACATATTTTTAAATCTTCTGCATTATTTGCAAGCTTGTAATAAAAATAAAAGTTTATTGGTTTAATAAATTACTTTTCAAACTTAGACCACAAATAATGTTAAATATCCAATTGTAATATGGAAAGCTAACAAAATATTTTTGAAATTATGGTTTAATTTGAATTAGCCTACTTGAAATAAAAGTAAAATTAAAAATCGCAAGATTTTGAGTTATAGTCGGCACTAATGGCACCATGTAGTAACCCACCTACTTGGGGGCAAAGTGCTGTTGAGGTTATATGCGATAGGTTCTATGCTGTCTCCTCATGGTTCGCGCTCAATGGTTGCCATCGACAGTGACACTACTAGAGAAGTCTTGGGTGTCCATATTGGGTGGTAGTCAATGTCCCAATGTTTCGTTTGAAAGAGAACTGAGTATACGGCTTGTCAGTTAGATGATAATCAGACTTATACTCCGTGGTTCGGACTCCACGTAAAGCTATATACCCCTTAGTTGTCAAGGCTATTGTGACATTAATAATTGGCTCTTTCTGATGAAAAATACCTTAGTAAGTAACAATGACTACACTCGTTCATCTACACTCATTCACACCTCATATTCGACCAAATCTCTATGATTTGTGCTTTAAGGATGAGTAATGATGAACGGCAATGTTGGAATCAACTAAGTAAGGGATTAAATCTGTATGTGTTTCTTTGTATTTCACAATAAGTTAAAGGTTAGGTTAGTAATCGTAAGACACAATAACATCGCAGTTGAAACTGCACTTTCGAAATATATTTGTGATGTATATGTTTACACAACATATTTATGTATATTATTATCGAAATTTATAGATGCTAGTCAGGATAAATTTTGAAATCTGAAATGGCCGCGAAAATGTACGAAAAATCAACGTCGTATTTATTAGTGAACTAACATTTTTAATAATTGCTTATTAAAAGTTTTCGAGACATTCATTGGGTTTGTAATTTCCACAATTTTACATTTTGTTTAAAAAAAATTGAAATATTTTTTATTTTATATTATTTATTTATGCCAAGTCAAGATAGGGTAATATATATAGAATTTAGCTATTAGGTGTATTAATGGAGATTTTAAGGCATACATACTGAATGTGTTATAAAAAAAATTCAGTAATTTTTGTCTAACCAAATCGGTTTAAGCTGGCTAACTAAATCAGTAGGACATCTTAACACATATAAAAATATATTGACATTTTAACTGGGTGTTATGAAAAGACAAATTAAAATCATTGGAAAGAAGAGTTAGTACAACACAAAGTTATCTTCACATATATATTCCGGAATGTGAATTACTATTTAAAAAAATCTATTTGCTCTTAAAGGTCACTAATAATACTTTTCCCTTGTTTGACATTTTCAGCAACATTTTCATTAAAATACTTTGCTCTGCTAGTGTTTATGATTTTATTTCATAGTTGTTTTAAATTGAGCATTTTAATATCATCTGAATTATGCAATGTTCTGATAAAAAGTAGTTCTAAGAATTTATCCTCCAATAAGTTGGTAATGGTTGCATTTTATTCTATAAAAAATGACTATTTTGAAATTTGATGAAAGAGTTGGACACTATCATTTAAAAATAAATTATTAGTTGAGAAACCTGTTTGAATGACTGCAGCTTAAAGAAGACAAATATTTAAACCCTTCTATAAGCTGAACAAAACATTTACTTTAAACATTCACTAAACTTATCAGTTAAATAAATTGACATTGATCCAATATCACTTGACATTGAAGCTGTACTTCTGAGTAACGTTTCTGTATACTAAAAGTTATTTTTCCATTCAAAATATGACTATCAACAGGAACGATATGTAGTTATAGCTCTTGTTTTTCTTGCAGTTGTACAGCAATTGTTGAAACTGTAGGCAAATCCTCTGCTGATGGTTGGTTTTTTACGTTACTTCAGTGTTTCTAATTTTTTTAGGAAGAACATTAATTTCACACTTTTACACTGATTCTCAGCTTTTAATTTCATCAAATTGTCTTAATGTGATTCAAACTGTGGTTTAATTATTTATTCTAGGCTATTAAATGAAATCTTAAGGCTCTTTGAAACCTAAGCATATCATTAAAATTGTCGGGGGAACTTTACCCTCTTGGTGAAAAACGATTTTCAAAACAACTTTTCTTAAAAACCCTTTTCAATCTCTTGTAATCTTCAACTTGTTGTAGATTTTTTAAAGTCAAATTTGCTACACAATTGTTTACTATTCATACCGTCGTATAATTTTTTTGTAATTAAAAGATTATCAGCGGGGAATTCAGAGAGATCTCTCTGATTCAGAAGATTACGGCTTACCAAGTTGATATTGAATACAATTTTCGACACAAAATCAATTGTCTTAGCTCAAGTCTCTTGAAATGAAATGAATAAAATCTTTCTTATTGAGGGATTTTTGTATTCATCTTTAGCTCTTTGACGTGGTTTGGTTTGAAACGTTCATTGAACACATATATAGTTCATATACTGAATAATCCGACTTGACTTCAGAGCGATCCTTCAGCAAATGTAGGAAATTTGAGGTAAATCAAAGAGGTTTTGACTGTTAAAACCAATGACGTGATGATAATCATTACCAGCTGTAATCATAGCAATGCCTTGAAGACTTACGTGGTTGTCAATTTTCAGTTATTGACGTTTAGCTCTCTGGAAATATGCTTGCTTGAATGTGTGAATGAGGAAAAATGGATGATCATAGATTTTCATTTTCTTTATATTATCTCATACACAACATTTCTAATTTTTATAGATTTTTTATATATTGCCCAATGCAGCGTGTTCTTGACAACACCGTACGCCAGAGCTTCGATAAATGGCCACTGAGCACACTCATATCATCATAATATTCATCATATTTCATGAAACCTTTTGGCTGTCTTCGTAAATAACAGATTTGACTTAGCGAGAACCTTTTTCACTATTTGTTTACATTATTTTTTTATTTATTTGGTTACTACACAAATTAAAGCGCATGGTTAAAATTAAAACCATTGATTGAAAAATAGATTGTTTTCAATCGTAGATTAATTGGTCAGTTTCCATTCCCAAATCAATTTCCTTCATGTAAAGTGAAAATTCAGGGACTCATCGTAATGTTTTTTAAGCATCGATCTGCAAAGAACTGTTCAGTTCTGCCATAATAAACAAGCACATAATTTCTGCTGGCTACTCAAATGTAGCGAGTAAATTAGTTTTCATTTAATGTTGGAGTTTTCATAAACATTTCATAAAAATGTAATTAAAGTCAACTAATTTATATCCCTAATTGACTGTACCCTCGTTCTTTATGGAAGTAACGAACAAGTTGAGCCAGGCTGGTGAAGTATCCAGTAATTACCTGTCATTGACGAGTGCTTTTTGTGTGGTTGGGTTGGTAGACATGTTGGAGGGGGAGAAAGTGCATTATTCGTACTTTGAAGAGGCCCTCACTTTACTGCGTGTTTGCTGAATTTGTTTATGTAGAATAAATACAGAAATGTGCACTAAGAGAAGACTTTGGTGTACTTCAAAGTGCATGCAATCACGCAGAAAGAGGATGCAGTTTTTAACGAAAATAAAAAGTGCCTCCGTTTTATGCTGTTCAAATAGTTTATTAAAATAACGAAAAAACACTATAACATTTTTTTCTTAGTTTAATAGTTAGTTATATCTGACTCGGTAAGGCAAACTGTTCATAAATAATAGAGTATTATTTCTACATCACACTGTTTTAATTACTTAGTCATCATACTTATTAAATTGATTTTGATTATATCGTTAGTATATCAAATATAACAAATATATTTAATTGAATGACTTAAACATTTCTAAGTTCCTAACATAATATAAGGGCCATATGAACTTTTAAAATGGTTTTGATGTGGTCAGTACATTTAAAACTGACATATTAAATGTAATTTTAAGTTTAATAAGACATAAAATGGGTTTGATGTGATCAGTACACTTAAAGCTCACATATTAACTTTAATTTTAAGTTTAGTAAGACATAAAATGGTTTTGATGTGATCAGTACACTTAAAGGTGACATATTAACTTTAATTTTAAGTTTAGTAAGACATAAAATTAAAGTTGTAAAGTAATACGGGACCAAAATAAACTAGTGAAACTTTGAAAAGTGAATGGGAAGGAAAATAATGATTAATATACATTAATAAATATTTAGTATATAATACATATAACTGAGCATTTCAACGTTTTATTAAATTACTTAAAGAAAGTATAAAAATAATGTACATGTACTTACAATTTAGCCTGTTAGGCTCTATATGTACTTTCTTGTGATTTGTTACTAATAGACATCGTCTTCAAGTTGAAGCTCGTAGATCTTTGTAATTATGCGTTATTTAAAACAAATATAAGACATTTTGTACAATCTATTCAGACTAGTTGCTTTTCTAGATAATTAAAAGTTACTTTAAATTTCTATAGTGAAATAGTAACATTTTAACTCTAATTGTATCTCTTTATGACCTATACGTGTATCAAGTAAAATATGAAATAAAAAAATCATTAAAACAGACATTCTGTTTTCTCTTATAACCAAAAACGTGTTATTATTTAACCCAAATTATATATTTTATTCATTTTTTTATTTAGTAGGTTAGCTTGATAGTCTGTAAAGGGATCGATGTTACAAAAAGGGTTTAGGAGGTTATCGTGAAATGCTAATTGGGTGGTGTTTAGGTGGCTTTAAGGGAGGGATACTGTACTGGGGTTGATCCTGTAATTAAAGAACAATGTTCCTCAAGGATTAGCTGAACAGGACTAAAAATCTGCAATTGAACAATACATTTGTAATTTTCACATACCTTATTGACAAGTTTGAAATAATTTAATGTAAAATAACAGACCTTAAAATTGAACATATAGATTAAAATAAATAATAAAATATAATAATTTGAATGAAAGGATTTTTAAAAGGATATTTTAACACTAACTTTCATATACTATTCCTTTATTTTTCTTTCCATATTTTTTCCAAAACCATGATCATATAAATATCGTACCCCAAATAATTGAGTATAGAAATAATTATCCGAGCAACCAAGTTCTATTCTGGTTAAGAAGAAAAGGCTGTAAGAAGTATTGTAAAGGTGATAAAATAACAATTTTGGACCTTTCCCGTTAATTCACTACCACTAATTTTGCCCACAATTACGGTTGGGTTAGGTTAGGTTAGTTCACTACTAAAGCTGATCTGGTAAATCCAATGATTGGATTACCACCGAATGCGCTCTCCGTGGAAAGCGGTAAGATAAGACCAGCGATCTCGGATTCCTAGTGGATAAGGAATACCACATAGGATGTAAAAATGATTGGGGAACAGTTTTTAGAGCAATAGAATATTTATCAAATGTTGGTGAAATAACGGACACAAAAAGTAGTGGTGGTGAATTAACGGAGAAGATACAAAATGTAAACTGTTGTATGAAAGTTTGTTGTTGACACTGGATTGTTCGTGACTGTTAGAAAATGACTGCATATTTCCAATGCTTCAAGTGTTGAAGGAAACAAACATATCGTTTCGACAAGTATAAACACTCCAGTCATCGTCAGGTGTTACTTACTACATTAGTGTTTGTTTAAAATTAGTTTTTATGTTCGTCTTTGACGTTCATGGTGAGGTTATCTAGTGAGTGTTGTGGTTCGAGGTACCCAGTCCCTCGTCCTGGTTGGAGAGTTGGAACCCTGTTTGGATAAGTTGAATATTTTTTTATATTTAGTAACCTTCACTAAACATTTTAATATTTTGTATTTTATGTTTAGTTTTATATTATGATATGTGTTATACAGTGTTTCTAACAACAGAATGTGTTCAATTATTATGGGTTAAGGAGAACATAAGCTGTGAAATTTCCTCAATAACAAACCCACCCATCCATACACAAACAATGGTACTGACCCACCCACCCATCCATACACGGACTGTGGTACTGACCCACTCATCCACCCAAACACGGACTGAGGTACTGACCCACCCGCCCAGCCATACACGGACTGAGGTACTGACCCACCCGCCCAGCCATACACGGACTGAGGTACTGACCCACCCACCCACCCATACATGGACTGAGGTACTGACCCAACCGCCCAGCCATATACGGACTGAGGTACTGACCCACCCGCCCAGCCATACACGGACTGAGGTACTGACCCACCCACCCATCCATACACAAACAGTGGTACCCACAGCAGACCCACCCACCCAGCCATACACGGACTAAGGTACTGACCCACCCGCCCAGCCATACACGGACTGAGGTACTGACCCACCCGCCCAGCCATACACGGACTGAGGTACTGACCCACCCACCCACCCATACATGGACTGAGGTACTGACCCAACCGCCCAGCCATATACGGACTGAGGTACTGACCCACCCGCCCAGCCATACACGGACTGAGGTACTGACCCACCCACCCATCCATACACAAACAGTGGTACCCACAGCAGACCCACCCACCCAGCCATACACGGACTGAGGTACTGACCCACCCACCCATCCATACACAAACAGTGGTACCCACAACAGACCCACCCGCCCAGCCATACACGGACTGAGGTACTGACCCACCCGCCCAGCCATACACGGACTGAGGTACTGACCCACCCGCCCAGCCATACACGGACTGAGGTACTGACCCACCCACCCACCCATACATGGACTGAGGTACTGACCCAACCGCCCAGCCATATACGGACTGAGGTACTGACCCACCCGCCCAGCCATGCACGGACTGTGGTACTGATCCACCTGCCCATCCATACATGAACTGAGGTACTGAGCCATCTGCTCATCCATACACGGCTTGTGATACTGACCCATCCGCCCACCCATCCATACACAAACAGTGGTACTGACTCACCTGTCGATCCATACACGGGCTGTCGTACTGACCCACCTGCTCAAAAATGTATGGACTGTGGTACTGATCCACCCACCCACCCATACACGGACTGAGATATTGATTCACCTGCTCATCCATTCATGGACTGTGGTACTGACCCTCCTGCTTAGCCATGCATCGACTATGGAACTGGCCTATCCGCCCACCCATACAATGATTGTAGTACTGACCCACCCGCCGATCCATACACGGATTGTGGTAATGAAAAACACGTACCAACCCCTCACCCCATACACAGACTGTGGACTGACTCGCACATACACTGACTATGGTACTAACCATACTAACATAGTGTTACATACTAAGGTAGTAAGTAACACCCGAAGACGACTTAGTTTAATATCTGTCGAAACGTTGTGTTTGTTTCTTTAAAACAATTGAAGCATTGGAAATCTCCAATAATATTATACCAATCATAAAATTTTAAATTATAGAAAACAAATAATTCAAGTTTATGTAAACTACCAAACATACTAATATTGTCAATGTAATACTGGGCACTAGCATGCTTTAAGCCTTCAATGTTGTTGTCGACACTAACCGTTCTACAGCTTAGGAAAGCACAGCACCTAGTTGCGATTTGACCTCTCTTTTCTATGCATCTTTAAATGGATCTTAGATAAAGCAGTATAAGGCCTACTGTTGATGCAGAAACTATGTGTATCCAAGTTTTAAGGTCCTCTTAATAAGAAGCTAAGAGAACTATGAAATGTACAGTGACACAATTGATTTTATAGTTTAATTTTACACTAAGACTTGTGAATTTTAACATTTTATTTCAAGGTGTGATAACTTTTATCCTTAATGGAACAAAAAGAACTAGTTTTCACTATGCGTAACATTTACATTTTTATTCAAATTTGTATTGAAATTAATAGTAGTCTTGAAATTAAATGATATTTCCATTATTTTAATAACGTATTTCAGTTAAGTTGCGTACAAACGTACAGTTTATTGGTACGGTCGTGACAGATATGGTTTGTGCTCTTAGCGCACCAAAGTCTAGAGCACTCGGTTAAGCTCTTGTTTGAAACGTGTAAAATAACTTAATTAGTGTGTTATATTATCATTATTTAAATTGATCTCGTTACATTTCACTCTTTATATATATTTAAACTAAATCCATACTTTCGGTATGCTATAGTACATTAAGTAAACTATACCTTGATATATATTATATAAAATCTATAATATTGATATTAATATTATAAGATATAAATAGCCACATCAGTGACAAAATAACACAAACTATGACTTCTTTTATATCTTCGCAGGTGTTTAAGTTAGTTTATCCTCAGTCGTAATTGTACCAGAGCTCATGTTTTGGTAACATTAATTGCAGGTTACATACATTTATAATTATTTAAACCTGATTCCAGAAAAAAATGACGATACATAATTTGTTTAGCATATATGTTTTACATGACAACACAATTGTGAAATTACAACCACCCGTGGTTTGTATACAAATGAAATAGGTACTGAAGTTGATTGCCTGTTTATATTACGATTAAAAAACAGGGCCGTAACGAAAAACTATTATGAATAGAGATTAGAAGCTCGAATTTCCTAGTAAACGTTCTTGAATGGCTTTCATAATATTCAAAGGAGGTTTCTTTGCGAGAAGTATTTTAAGGCTTCTATTCATTATTATCTGAGCTGAAATGGAAAGGTTTCTTCAATTTATTTAATGTTTTCTCTTAGAAATATATAAACATCTCTAGAAATGGAATCTACGGTAAAATAATTTAAACAAGTAAATTGTGCTTAAAGGAATAATTAATATACATATTAAATTTTATTTGAATTTTTTATTCTTTGAAGTTATTTTACGAGTAAATCAAAATCTTTAATCATCACCTCTGAACCACAAACATTGTTTATTTTAATGTCTCATATAAATAACTATATTGAATAGGAACTGTGACTGAAGGTAGAATGTTAAATAAATAGTAAATGGAAAGATTAAACTTTGTAATAAAGACGCGTTATAAGCATAAACAGATTTAGAATCTTGATCCACTATCTGCAGAAAAAATAAATAGTAGAAACACATGTAGTAATAGATAAAATAAATGGAAAAATAATGATTCAATTAAGAAAAAATAAACAAATTTAAAGGATTATAAAAAAGTTAAACAAGTTATTGAAATATTATACAAGAATAACATTATACAATTTCTAGTGGTAATTAATGTCCCTCCTCTCTTTATATGAAGAGTTAAATCTCCTTTAGGGCAAATGTCTTTGTAAATTATTCCACACAAATGTATTCAGCGAAGTTGTACTAAAACCGTTTTTAATAAATTAACTAACCATAATTAATAACAAACACGCAAAAACTCATTATAAATTACAGTTGACCTTCATCAGAATGCTTGGAAGTTTCATACTTTAAGGCAAGCACGTGGGGAAACATGTTTTGTTTGAATGAACAACTGGGCTATCAATTTACTGTTTATGAACTAAAACCTGATTGGGAAGAGTTTTTTAATAATTTTATTTGACGAAACTTACTTTTTCAAGAACAATAATAATATAAGTAAATATATAATAATATATAATAAGTATATAAGACATAATAATATAAGTAAAATAATGAACATGGTAAGTAAGGCCTACCACAATTTATATTAAACATATATAATTCCAAACTCAGTTTAGTTATGACAAATAAACACTAAATCATCTATTAAACAACATTAACGTAACGCAATGACAACTAACTCAGCAAAGGCAAAGACTAACAAAAGTATAAAATGATTCCATTTACTACCATTCTTAGAAAAATTTAGAAGTTTCTATTCACTTTGTCACTAAAAAAATCCCAAAAGAAATCAGAATATCTTTATTAAATTTATTAATTAAAACAAAGATTACAATGTTTACCTGAACGCAGAAACTGAATGAAATGCTCTAAGTATTTTACCTAAATGTTAAATAAGTATTTATTTAATATAATATTCCTTTTAGAGGGGGTAGGATTTGCCATTTTTTAGCTATATATACATTATATTTATTGTTTGAGATAACATAACTTAGCTCCAGAGTATAAGTTATTGTTATTAAAAGTAGGAATTGCCTTACAAAGTTATGGATGGTCTTTATTACATACATACTGTACTGCTCCCATATTCTTGAGAAATATATAGTTAAAATGGTTCCATTGTAATATATTTTTAGTTATATCAGCTGACTTCATCGATTGTAAAATTTAAAAATATATATTGTTTACATTTATTAAAACTGTGAATTAAAGTATTAATTTTGTATGTAATTAGTTTGTCAGTCGCATTTAGAACGATATATTAATATAAATAAATTAAACTGATTTAACAGCATAATAACAGATCCAACATAAAACTATGTGGCGCGTAGAATGAGAATTGGAAATGCTGGCCGAGACTACATCATCAGGTGACTGCGTGTAGTGGGGGAGGGTGGGAGCAGAATCTGTCACACATGCGCTGTCCGCCCGCTATTTATCGTGGGTTTATGAATACATATAGGCAAACATGAATTGATACAATTAATGTTTGTCTGGTATCAGAACTAGAGGAATTGTAAGGAACTCCTTCCTTAGAACTTATTTTAAGGAAAATATTGCAGGGATTTACTGCAAGAGGTTAGGCAAATGAAGAATTATTTGTTTACTGTAAAAATTTTAAGTTATGGTACACTTTATTGTTAATATTAAATTAAGCATAGATAATTAAAAATTATATAGAACTTATTAAGAATTTAATTTGGCTTAGTTGCTTTGAGTTAAAATATAAAAACCTAGTAGAAACGTGATTGGTCTATTGATACCGAGTTGCAAGATCAGGGAACTAAGTTGAAAAGAAAGTCTTTAGCTATACATTCACTGGAAACGATGTTTCTTTTCACGACGAGGAAGGGGACAATTAAGTCGTCCAGTGAATGGTGAAGACAGATCACATTGAACAAGCAGTTTTTCAATTTACTGGCTTCATGTCCAAGCAACACTGAAAGTCGTTTTAAGTCTAAGAATTGAATTTAAAAAGTAATGCTAATAACACTAAAATAGAACTGGAAAGTGATGTATTTATCTCACTTTAAATAAAATACAACAACTCTCCTAGGCATCTATAGAATTTAACTCAATTAAATGGTTTAAGTGTAATTACATAACTTTTGGTGATGCATATTAATTTGTAAGGCTAATAAAAGGTGATGGAAAAATAAACATGTCAGGGGATCCTGTAATAAAACATTTTAAGGAGCAAGTTTGATTATAACTACTATTACATTTGTGTAGTGTAAAATGTATGGGTATAGTGGATAGGGTGTCTTGTAATGGTGGTAATAGTTAAGGGACATTTTCAAATAAATGATGGAATATTAAAATTTTTCCAAATTTACCTAAAAGTACATACTTGTAGTAATTAGTTATCCACAGACATGGTTAGGACTTGGATGATTATGTAATAAGATATTTAGGTGTCCAGCTTCAACTGTCGCATATTTTAGAGGATTGTTTGTCAGGTCAATATAAGCAAATAATGCCATATAACATGTGTCCTTTCTCAATTCGTTTTCTGTCTGTGTGTTTGTATGTGTTTTTTTTACAAAAAATTGAATATCTTAAAACCGTTTGACCTAAAATACTGAACTTTGCTATAAAGGTCGATCTTAAAAAGACACATTCTATGTAAAAAGGCTGCATGTATAAAAATACAGTTTCAAAATGTCGGCTGTCTAACAATTTCAAAGTCAAATATAAAAAAATCTAAAAATTTTAAGACACAACATTTATAGACCACATTACGCAAAATTAAATAGTGTGCCAATTTAAAATATCCAATAACAAACAGCATAGAACA